>QVRM01002201.1:0-90559 GCA_003439945.1 Dermanyssus gallinae
TGGTTTCTTTCGAAATCCCCAAAAAAAAATCCCTTACCTTCCCGGCCGGTAAAACTGTTTTTACTTTTCCGGCGCCTATTTATACTGTTGTCTTGCTGCTTCGGCTGCTGTCTCTACTAGGTTGTGTAGAAAATTGATCCGAGACTCGTTCGCGGTCACAACCGACGCCAAAAGTTTCGTGACTTGTGTTTAAGCATAGACAAACACTCTGCCGCCCATTGTTCATTCGTAAACGTTTTTGATCGATGTCCAGCAATTGCGACAACCCCACCTTGTACTCAGCTTACTTGCTTCCAATCCTTCGTGCAACATATATCACTATCCTATGCACCTTTATTCGGAGGTTTTCTATGAAGACACGATGGATGTTTTTAACGACATTTCACGACCTGTAAAAGTGACTTGCACTGGGCATTTGATGCGCTTTTCATCCTTTATTGGGATTGACCCTCGTTTAAATGAATGAATTCATTTAATTAAACCGACGTTAACGCCTGTAGCACAATTCCAACCTTGTATTTAATTTAGCTGTCTAGTTTGAACGTCCGTCCACGTCTTGAAACAAATAAACGGTACAAGTTTAGCGTTTCCCCCATGCCTCGAAAGACAAGTGCGAACATGCTTTCATAAGTTCGGAGCTGATGCGGGTTCAACTGTCTGCCACAAGCAATTTAGTTTCACTTTTATATAGAGGGTGTTAGTTCCTGGTCATATACTACAAAGATCATAGTGGTGACATCTCGTAGAAATTCTGGTTACTTCTTGAACGGCCTGCATATATATATATATATATATATATATATACCCAGCATATACAGATGAGTTTCGACGCGACCATTGCAGCGTACGGACGTTTTTTTGTGAGTGCTCCGTGAAAACGGGCAAAAGTGAGAGTCCGCGGTCTCTGCGACAAACGCAACCCACTACTCCTCGACTACCACCACCTCCGGTCAAACTTCTCATCCGCAACAGGAATAACTTCTTGGGTAAGAAATTTCTGATTTCTAAATTTCGAATATTTAGTGTAGCGGATGACAAAGGAATAGCAAGTACGTGTAATACTTGCACATTGTGGCTTAATGACGGGAATGTTCGAGCACACACTCAGATCGAGTTCTGAGACCCACCCTACTTAGCCCTGTGCCCACGCTCCTCTGGAAGAAGCCAGCCGCTACCTCAAATCACAATTGATGCGAAATCAGCAAATGTGTGTTATGCCATCTCATTGACTTAGCCACGACTGAAATAGGCGCCCCAGAAGCTTCAAAGCTACAGGCGAATCCCGCCTGATTGTGCAAAAAACTATTACCGATGCCACTAGCAAATTCCTGCAACAAATAGAAAAGAAGGCATCTTTGGGCGCGACAGCCCAGGCGGTCTCAGATACTGAGGTTGTCGTAATCAGAAGACAAAGGCATCTCAATTGAGCACAAAGGCATTTTAAAGGGCCGCTTAGAGCCGGGGCGCCGGAGACCAAATTCTGCCATAGATCCTTAAAGAAAATCCGGACAGGCGGCCACTCATGCATTGCAAAGATGTTTCTGAAGAAGGGCAACTGCTTCCACGTCAAGAGCATATAAAGTAAGATTACGGTTCGCGACCTCTCCACGACAACCCCAAACGAAATAACAAGCAAGAAAAACTTTTCGGGCTGAATCTCAGTCAAGATTTAACATCTACGAGAGTGCTTTTTGCAATGCTTCATAGGTGGACCCCCATAACTACAAATGTGCAACGGTGGGGCTCGAACCCGCGCGCCTATTTGTCTTCTCCGGTCGCGAAGCGCAGGCCACCGGGCTTGACAAACGAAATGACAAGCAACATTCAAGTACTGCAAAAAAACCTTAGCTGGGGCCCTAGAGCACACGATCTGGCAAGTCAGTTCGAAGCCACAAGTAGCATTTGGCTGCATACTGCTCTGCTAGACCACAACACAGTTTTTCTCAACATTCCACTAGCAACAACTTCTCTGCGATCAGGGAATTCCTCATAGGATCATCTCCCACCTCAGCCGGGTAAGGGACACAATTTATGTTCATTACCATTTACCGCGATCTAGCGTATGCTCAGAAAGGAATACAAAGATTTCTTTGAAGAACTAGACTTCAGCATTAGTTACCGCAGTCACCAAATGCGATTGTGATGGGGGATTTTGATGAGGCTTACAGTCTTTGAGGAAGCACCTTCTCATTAAGAAACGGGGAGATCCTGTTAGCACGGGAGACACAAACAGATCTACAGCTCATAAACACACATGTACATCTCTGATAACGGCAGACACCGATTTAATGCTAAATGTGACGTTTGCGACAGATGAAGTCGAACAAACAACTGTAGGATCCACGAGGTGTAAGAAGTTCTATTTCTGCGAAATGTTCTCCGTAACTTCCTCCTAGCCTTTTCCCACCCTACCAAAGAAAAAAAACTCCCTAGGAGGAGGCCAGCCGAAGTTCCAGCTTCCTGTTCACGTCTAACATGAGATAGCAAGTCGTCGTATATAATACATACATATATCTATATGAATAAAAATATACACAGTCCTCTCGCTGAAGAAAGCTCAAATAAGAACAGAATGAGGGCGCTGAAGCTGGCTAATAGAGTAACGACGAAATTATGGCATACTATAGTCTCCTAAGGGCCAACACTCCAAAAGAAATGTGAGTTCTATTGTGCCTAGAACGCGATGTCATTTGCTCTCTCTCTCAAACCTTGAAGCAATGACCTACACTGCTTGGGGAGGAGCTTCACATATTGGGACTTGCGCTAAGAGATTTCAGCCCGACGTATACATATATATATATATATACAAACAAACATAGATGTTCAAGCACATATAAACAAATATGTATTAAATGTCGATACCTATATGCAAACACATGTTCTTTGAAATAAATATATTTGTACTAGCAGCAGGTACGGCTTCGTGAAGCGGATTGAGTTGTCATGTGCCGCTCTATGTGATCGCTTACAAAAGTCGGCCGGCAGTTCTGCTGCTGCAGCTGCTGCTGTGTTGTTAGTGTCATTGTAAACGCTACTCCTTTTGCATAGTCTGGGAAGTGAATCGCCCCCGTCGTCGTCGTAATCGTTTGATTCCAGATTTTGTGTCGGTGAACAGAAATTTCTCAGCCGACTAATGTCTACCAATTGACTTTAAGTGCGTGTGCTGTTGCCGTCGCCGGAACAAGCAGACGAACGCGGGGTAGCGTGTTTGCAATAATAATAACAATAATAATATTTAATAGGTGCAGCTCCATGCGGCGGTCCGCGCAGAAGGGCTCTACGGACGGGGAAGACGGGCATTTTCTGTCTGTCACATCGACTTCTGCGGTTACTGTTGCTGCTGCTGCTGTACTTCGATTGTTGTTGTTGTCGTTGTTGTTGTGGTTGTTGTTGTTGTTGTTGGTGTTGTTGTTGTTGCTGTTGTTGTTTTTATTTAATATTATATTTGTTATTGGTATATTATTACTACTGTTACTATCAGTGTCGCTTGTCCAACGTTTTAGAACGAATAAGAAAAGATTTGGTCGGGTTGATGAATTGTGTATATCCGGTTGGAGTGAATTCACAAACAGAAGTCGTTTCTGGCCCGTTCGTTCGTGGCCCTGGGAGGTCTGGGAAGATTTGGCGCCGCGTCCCCACCCGTGCTAACACTGCATGTCTTGTTGCATGTGTTTGTCAACAACACCACAACAACAACACCGCCAACACCACCACCAACACCACCACCGCTAACACAACAACGGCGACAACCGGGCGGAGGTCGTCGTCGCCTACTCATAGTGAAGCCAAGTCGACAAGCAAGTCGACAACACTCGTCAGAGCGGAACAGCTGTCGCAGGGGGGCATAATAGGCACAACCACCACCATCTGCGGAGTCTCCGTGACTCGGGGGACGCGTGTTCACATGTGTCTTTCTATGAATGTATGCACTCATGCATATATATATATATATATATATATATATATGTATATATGTATATATATATATATATATATCTATATATATATATATATATATATATTTATATATATATATTAGGAACCGGCAGCCCGAATCCAAATATGACTCGCGATCGTAAGGCGTTGCGACAAAGTAGGTATGCGAACGTAGCATCGCCACAAATTCTGTGCGTTGACCTTTCGAGACAAAGCAGGCTTTACTGTACTAAGCCCATTGCTTGGGAACTATCTGGCTTGCGCAGTAAGATGACAATATCTAGCTTTTGGAGCTGCCTAAGCTCGTAAGTATCGATGTACACCAAGTTGTGATTAGGAGCAACAATAGTCTCTTATTATGATTATAAAGTAAATCGATAATAATAATAATAATAATACATTATGAAAATTCTGTTCTGTCTCTCTTACACTTTGTTGTGTAATAAAATAAGCTCAGATTTTAAATTAATTCAAATACTCAGAGAACTGTTCAGAAATAGGTTGTTAAGCTCACGGATGGCAATTTGGACCTGGGCAATGTAGTACAACTAAACAGATTGTTTAAATATATATATATATATATATATATATATATATATATATAATTGCCCGTAGCCGGACCCCTTCTGGGAAACACGACCTGTATATAACTGAAACCTTGGGCCAATATATGAGACTTGGTCAGTAGACGAATGATTGTCAATCGATAATATTTGCTCAATAAATTCAAGTCTCGCACACATTGCCCACAACAGCAACTTTTTGGTTGTGGAGTTGTGGGCAATGTGCCTATCATAAGACAAACTGGCTTACTATATCTATGTTCTGCCACGGGCACCGACTTCCCTAAAGAATTAATCATTACCGGATTACGGAAAAGCGTCACTATGTCAACGTAAGGTAAAAGCAGAACTTCCATGGTTTTACAAGACACACCTCAATCCAGTGCTATGGAGGATTTTTATCTGAACAAGACGTATACATGGCGGAATTACGAAGGTCTTATACACTGAGAAGAGCAAGACGGAACCCTGCACCAGAAAAAAAAAACCGATTTGCAAGGCTAACTCATTCTGCTAAGCTCCAGGATTGATTGCTCTCACGATTGATAAAAAGAGCCCTGTAAGAGCTCGGCTAGGAGGTGCCACAATACCTTCATTATTCTGTAGACCCCTTCGCAAATAGATTATTTTTCCGCAGGCTGTCAAACCATGCGTGCCACAATACCCCCGTTAAAGACCCTATATATGTAGGTTGTTTGCTGAACTCTTAACTTTCAGTCCAAATAACATAAATTGGCATGCTGCTATGAAGCGTTAGCAGCGAATCAGATACGAGACTGGATGCGCAATAATAATAATAACTCCACAATTGTAGGGAAATACTGAAAAATTGAATAACTAATAATAATAATAGAGCCTGATCGGCAGCGCCGCTGAAATGGTTACCCTATATCGTCTGTCTAGTGCTCAGTCACGTAAAGAGAGCTCACAGTTGAAATGGCAAACTGGCCAGCAAAGCGCGAGGAGCAGGAGCTAGGAAGGATACCGTAGGATGAGGGAGAAATGAACGCGAGATTGGGAGGATATACGGATAGAGGGAAAATGTTATTGGTAGTGCTGGATTGCAGCATATAGACTGTGGTACTAATGGTAAATGGCATGAAAGACAATCAATCAACAGTAACAGTAGAATTAGTAAAAGCAGTTCTATTCGTTGTGTCGAGCCCGGTGGCGTGGTGGCTTAAGTCTGCGCATCGCAACCGGAGGAGACACATAGGTGCGCGGGTTCGAACCCCACCGTTGCACATTTGTATTAATAGGGGTCCGTCTATGAAGCAATGTGAAAAAACAGTTCCGTGGACGTTTAATCTTGGCTGAGTATTGACTAGTCCTATTCGTTGTACCAGTGGGAGCACCATAGTAGTGGGGAAAGCTGCTCTTTTAGATAGAAGCTGTTGCAGCGGCAGTTTAGCTGGACGTTCGATTCAACCAGAAACGCTTCCGTCGGACGGGATCAAGATCGGCATTGTTGTTTTTTTTCATTTAATTTAATTACGATTATAGTCTACACCGGAACGCTTGACTCTGTCTAAATTCGAAGCCACGATAACCAAATTAGTTGTTGTTGTCGTTGATGTTGTAATCGTTGTTGTTGTAGCGTTGTCGCTTCGTCAAACCGATCAGTCGTCCTGACAACAATGCACAACATTGACAACAAGAACAACGACATCGACTACGGCTGCTAAATACTACAACGGCGTGTACCACTGGTAATACTTCTAACCATTCTTGGCTTGTACTAAAGGAATCCTTCTTCGACCAACCACGAAGTTCTCTATTCGGTGGGGGTGTGCGCCCGAGAGTTCGCAACCCGCATCCTAGGCGAGAATTCTTCAGAAGGCCAGAGAAAAAATGTATGCCTTTCGGGGAGAATTTGCTTTTTTCTGAGAGAGGATTCTGTCAATAAAGATATTCTAAACCATTTGTCCCATGGTCCAATGGGTGTTATGCTCTTTTTTGGCCCTTTCGTAGAGAACTTGTTTGCTTAACTGGCACAGTTTAACTTACTGTTTTTTCTTCTTAGAGACCTTTCGGGCGCTCGAACCCGCGCCCCTCCGGTCGTATGCAAATACACCACGCCACCGGGCACGACACTGCTTTTCTTCTACTACTACTACTACTACTGCAAAATATATTACTGCTATGGGATATTACCAGCGACAATTATCACTATAGTTGACTTTCGACGCCAACCGAAGGCTGTTTATTCGCGCTCGTAAACACGGTTGCAATGCTCACGCACCAAGTCATTCATCGTTGCCGTGTTCACCGTAAGCCGAATTGCACACTCACACACATATATATATATATATATATATATATATATATATATATATATATATATATATATATATAGCCTACTTCCGGCGAATTGTAGATTTCTGTAGAACGACACGATGCTGATGTAACTGTCATTTCCGATTGTCTGTCTGCACGATGTAGGTTATGAACAAAACAACAACGACGACTAGCGCGAAGTTAGAAATTTACTCTGCGACCGGTTGGTTTCTGCAGTCAACCTGGATCAACATGGGCGTTTCTGTATCTGGGATCGTGTCTGTCAGAGTAAGAGCTGTCAGAGTAAGAGTTGTCAAAGTAAGAGCTGTCAGAAGTGTCAAAACAACAACAACAACTTACCTAGAGTGCAGTAGACAGAGCAGAATCCAGAGAGCAGCACAATCGGCAGTACTTTATTCCGGCGAGACGTAAGCTTTGTAACGTTGCGGCAGTATGGAGTTGTCGCTACCCGCTGATGACAATTCTCAGTGGTGGTTCTTGATGCGGTTGTTACTGCTGTCGTTGCTGTCGTTGTTGTCGTTGTTGTTGTTGTCGTTGTTGCTGTTGGCCTTGCTGGGACGTTCTTGCTCTTGTTGTTGTTGTTGCTGCTGCTGTTGTTGCTGTTAGCGTTAGCGTTGGCTTGGTTGCGTGTTGTTACGGCCCCGTAGAGGAGGTTATCTTTTCGCAGAGGAGGCTTTGTCGTCGCTTTACAGTCGCTCCACAAGCCGCAGCAGCAGCAGTGTTGATGAGGAGGAGGTGCAGTAGCAACAACAGAAACAACAACAGCAGCAGCAGCGCCTGTTAAAACAACAACAGCAACAACAACAACAACAATAACTAGAAGAGCACCAGCGACAGCAGCAGCAGCAACAGCAATGCCAACAGTAAAGCAAGTGGCACGCGGAGTGTTGTCGTCGTCGTCGTAGCCGCCGTCGTCAGCAAACCACACAGACCACTTGGAGCTAGAGTGGTGGTGGTGGTGGTGGTGGTGATGGTGACATTAGCGACAGCTAGAGGCAACCAGTAAGCAAGCACAACCCGCAACCAGCCCGCCTCATCATTAGGAGCAGCAGCAGCAGCAGCATCAGCAGCAGCTCAGCCGATCATACATAGAACAGCCAATAGGGAGAAAAGTAGGGAGGAGGACGAGGAGGAGGAAAGGAGAACGAGAGGAGGTTGGTCACGACGAAGCGGAGGAGGAGGAGGAAGAAAAGTACGCTCGCTGAGCTGACTGGCTGCTGCTGCTGCTGCTGGCTGTTGGTTTGTGGTTAGCAACAACAACAACAACAACAACAGCAGCAGCAGCAACAATGGTAACAACGCCAGCAGCAACAACAACAATGGTAACAACAACAGCATTAACAGCGATGACGAAGAGGCTGCGTGTGGAAGAAAAACGGGTAGACATGCATACATAGACTCCATATATATATATATATATATCTATATATATATATATATATATCGCTTGTTTAAATACACACAGACATACAACACTCACCCTCACAATAATTACACTCACAAGCACACACATATACGCACAGAAAAACTTCAACGTTTAAATCAACACAAGCCGACGCGGCATACGGTCTCTCGTACTCTACAGACAATAACAACGACAACAACAACGACAACAACAACAACAACGACAACGACAACGACAACAAAAACAACAACAACAACAACAACAACGACAACAACAACAACAACGACCATGGTGGCAGAGGCAGATGGGGCGGGCGATAGAGCGGCGTAACTCATACAAACGACCAAGAAGCGCGCTTGTCTTGACACCCATTACTTACACGCTCGGTTTTGGACTCTAGTCTGGTGTTTGGTGTCTTTAGAGAGAGTCTCTCTCTCTCTCTCTCTTTGTGTGTTTATGCGTTTATAGGGTTAAGTGTGTCTGTCTGGATGTTCGTGTATGTAATCATTGCGTGTAATGTCTGGAATGCGTGGGATGCCTGATGCGTGGATGCGAGTGTGATTGAGTATTGATCTGGACCGAGAGTGTGTGTGGATGAGTGTATTTATGATGATGAGTGAATGGCCGTGTTTGTGTCTCTGTATGTGGCCCTTTGTCCCGTCTACCTGTGTTCAATCCTTTAATTCTCTCTCTCCGTCTCTCTGTTTCGCTCACTGCCTCTCTATATTGCTCTATGGGTGGCGGCAAGGGAAAGAGAATATGGGAGAGCAATATGCTATCGATGTAACTGCTTTAAAGCTTTGTTGTTGTTGTCGTTGTTGTTTTTGTTGTTACCGTCCTCGCCATCGTTGTTCTTACAGTTGTTATTGTCGTCGTCGTCGTTCTCGTTGTTGTTTTGGTTATTGTCATCATCATTGTTGTTTTTGTTGTTGTTGTTGTTATTATGATCGTCATGAAGCGTCATTGTAATCATTAATATGCGTCCCTTTCTCCCGAAATCTCGCCACTAATGAGGGAACTGCAAGCGCCCTAATTGTTCTAGTAATAATTGTCGCTGCGGTTGTCGTCGTCCTCGTTGTCGTTATTGTTCTTGTCGTCATTATTGTTGTTGGCATGGTCGTCATGAAGCGTCATTGTAATCACCCCACAAGCCCTCACCTCACGAAATTTCGCCGCCAATGAGACAACCGCAGACACAGGCGTAATTGTTCCAGCAGTTGTTGTTGTTGTTGTTGCTGCTGTTGTTGTTGCTGTAACAGTGGTAGTTAGTTCTAGCAGCACAAGCAACAGAATCTGTACCGAAAGAAGAAAGTAGTATGAATGAGCAACAGCTGCTCATGTGTCCGAGATCGCCCATCGTCGGCTGCTCTACCTCGCTGGATGGAGCGACGGCACGTGACGTCGTGTGACGACAACGACGACGGCAACAACTCGAATGAGACCGACTCCTTTCGACTTACTGATCCGGCGGGCAATTTTTTTTCGTCGGCTCATGCTAATGATGACGACAGCTTTTGTGGTTATGATCGCGTTGGTGATAATGAGATTGTCCTGATGATCACGCCATGGCGAGGATTGTCTGACCACGACGACGAAAAAAGCGACAACCAACAGCGGCAGTGCACAAAGGCAACAAAAAGCAACTGGAGATACAAAGCGACAGAGATAATGGAGTGGTGGTGGTAGGTACTTTCCCCTTTATACAAGCAAGGGTTGAAGTACTTTTAAGGCTATCACGAGCCAACAACAATAACAACAGCGACAACAACAACTACCGCAGAAGCAACAACAACGATAACAACAATACTACCGCAGCAACAACAACAATAACAACAATACCACCGCAGCAACAACAACAGCGACAACAATAACACCAATAGCGATGACGACGACAACAACAACAGCAGCAGCAGCAATAACAGCATCAATAATAATCAGCATTCGTGTCGGGAAAACCCTACATTTCTCAACTGACCCGGCCCTTTAGAGACGGTTCTTCTGGAAATTTGAATTTTGAAGAAACTAAGTTAAACAAAAAAAAATAGAAGCTGCATCCAAGTGTTAGCGACAGCAGCAGCGGCAGCAGCAGCCGTCTAAGAGATGACGCTCACTGGTCAAGGAATAGCCAGCCGTACATTACAAAAGGGGTCCCGTTCGTCGCCACTCGATGTCATGGTTGTGGTACAGAAAACGACGACCACGAGGACGCCAAAAAGGATGCACGTTCACCCTAACCGTCCCGGACACGGGACTCCGGGAAAGTCAAAACAAGTCGAGAAGAAAACCGAACGTTATCACCTGCCTGTCCACACGCGCCAACCGTTAGTTAGAATACACGTTAGCAGCGCGTCTCCGTCGACTAGAAACAACGACAACAGAAAGAGCAGCAGCATCAACATCAACAACAACAACGGAAGACTACAACAACAAGAACAATAGAAGAAGCCGCAGCAACAACAACAGAAGGAGCAACAAGAACCACGGCAACAACAACAACAAGCAACAGAAGCCACCGAGCAAGATGGCTTAGGGCCAAAGCCTTTGCCTTGCATTCGGGAGAACTGGGTTCGAGGCCCAGACCGGCCACTCTTAAATTGGTTTGCATGGTTTCCAACTTAGACAAGGTAACTGGCGTGGAGTAGATTAAAAATTAGCCATGACATGAACAAACCGTACACGGGCGCGTGGGATTGCTAACACTTCTGCGACTGCGGAAGGCGGCTGCTGCTGCTATGGCTACTGGTCCAGCCACTGTAGGACTTCGCGCAAGAAAGGCTGTCGTTGCAGTACAACAGCTCGTGCTTGTGACGGTCTTCCTCGTCGTCACTAAAAGCTGTCTCATACAATCGGCTGTAAACGCCAGCGAAGGCAACACGTGTTGTTATTGTTGTTGTTGTTGTTGTTGTTGTGGTTGTGGTTGTTGTTGTTGTTGTGGTTGTTGTTGTTGTTGTTGTTGTTGTTGTTTGTAGTTAGTAATTGCAGTCATATCTGCGGTAGTGGCGATTTGTAGAAAGGCCAATGACCTCAGAAAGCACTGATCAACAACAATGGACGCAGCTTCGACTGTCCAGAGCTTTCTTTAACATGCACGCAGTACTAGGCAAACCTTGGAAAGCAGTGGAGCAAGCGTAGAGCCTTTAAAAAAAAAAATATATATATATATATATATATATATACACACGTCAGTCTGAAGCAAACGGCTGTCATGGCTCTAGCTGTAACGGCTGCAAGTGCTATATTATTATCAAAGCTTATCTAAAGTTTTTGTTTCCTATTTGAAGAGCTTATCTAGCTATAGTTAGCGACTTTAACACCATGAGCCGTGGTGCAACGCATTGTGCTAAAGTGGGTACCATATTTAAACGTACTTTATTATAAACTACTGGTGTATACAACGAACACGTCCTCGTCACCAAGCCACGATGAGTCGTGTCGAGATTAATGAATGTATATCTATATACACACAGAAGAAGAGGTTCTTCACTATCTTCAATAATTGTACGACCGTGAGCGTTTTTTGCTCAGAAGCACCATTCGTGAAGGGACCAAAACAACTTTAAGTAAATTATACTTGTTGTAAATATGTGTCAGAATTTTTCACTCAGCCCTCTATCCTAACTATATATATATATATATATATATATATATATATATATATACGTATGTGCCATTTTTTTGCACGTTGCAGATTGCTATATGCCTGAATTTTATTTCAACGTGACCGATAGACGCGCCGAGCATCACAGCGCAGTGCAACCACCATGAGTGCAACGACCATCTATCTATCTGTCAAGACGCCAAATGTTGAGTTTGCACAACCTGAACGCCACTGTTTTGTCTCAGATTTAACTTCCGGGTGATTTTATCGCTTATTTTTCGTGCTATTAATTTTCGTTGTAATAGTGGAAGTGGTAGAGGACTGCGCAATGACGCAATAAAAATCAAATCTGCTTCGTTGCCACTTCTGGTACTTGGCCACTCCACCGAACGAGCGCTGCACCAGTTTGCAGGCATGTGTCACTGACAACGTAATGTATATATATATATATATATATATATATATATATATATATATTGTTTTTGTATATTGCTACATATATATATATATATATATATATATATATATATATACATACATATAGATATATATATATATATATATATATATATATATATTGTGTATATCGCTACAACGTAATTGCAGCGATAGGACGCTCAACGATTTTAGGCCAATGGACAGAAAAATGAGACCACAGGCAAACTTTGTTGTGCAGAGACGTCACTTGTACATCGCTCGCTGGTCGATGACATGACCGACCCTTTATTTGGCGTGCCCATTCGCGATACCTCAGTGATATGTTATTGAGACAGTGACTTTTCATACGAGTGGCTTATTGTGCTCTCCGTGTTCGACAATCGGAGCGCCGTCGGTACCTGTTGTTCGGGCCGCCAGGCTCGAAGGTGGCACTGCAACCGATCCGCCGGACGGCTCGGTAATGCCTACCCTCGGCCTACCAGCTTCGCAGAAGCAGTCGTTTAGGGGTTAAGTCCCGACGATTTCGGGAGGTAACGTGTCAAGCCATAAACCCGTACATTTGGAGGCGACAGCATTTAGCCGGATCTTGTCCAGATCTGGCGCACAGATAGACCCAACAGTTTTATGGGTAGACACGGCGGCAGTTTAGTCTAAGCCTCTCTGTGCTTAGCGCTGCTCATCTGCCGGACAAATCAATGGTTTTTATCCCATATTCTTCGAACAGCTTCATACTGGTCAGTCACGCTAGTACTCGTTATAATTTATACGGCTTGCAAACAGGGTTGTAGGAGAATGTAAACGCCGGGAGGCGGGGAGAGTATGTTCCATGACGAAACGGGTGCCAATTCTACCCTTCTTTAGGGGTAGGCTGGCTTGCACCCAACCCCTTTTTGAGGTAAAGATCGTATACTTTCGAGATCACACCGAACCCTACTATCCAGCTCGATCGCTTCCGAAGCAAGCAAACAAGAAGCGAACGCGGTCTTTAAGGCGAGGGTCTGCGGCCTCAACAAATGCCGAAAAAGAATGTAGGTCTTGTGCTTACTCAAATGGGTCAGGCGCTGGTAGTCAACAACGTTGTTTGCCCTTTTCCTCTGAGCCACACTGAGCCAATTGCCTCTGGGAACATGACAGTGCCTATAAGTTCCAGCTTGCATCCAGCGTACGAACATGCACGTTAAAACTCCGGATGAGGTTCGCTCTCTCTTCACCTTTGTATCCTTGACGAAACAGTTCACACTTGGTCAGGTAAAGTTCCAGTCCACTCCACTGCTCAAACGCTCGTAGGCTGCCTGTGTCACGGAAGACGACCTCTGGGTTGCTGTCGAGCACTGTACGGTCATTAAAGTAGAAAAGCGGGACTGTTGTCTCGATTTGTTTGAGGTTCTGATAAGGCAAAAGACCGAACGCCAGGAGAGCCGCTACATCACCCCGTTGACTTCCTGCACAGGAGGAAATTTTCCACCTCGCCAAAAATGAGCGGCGTTGTTCTTAAGTAGACATCGAACATATTGATACAGCATCGGACCTTTATCCGCCGGGGCAATCTTTGTCGACCTCCTTCACTAGAAGGCCACCACTTGACTGACGATAACTTCGGCTCCATTATTTGTGGCGTACCACATCTTTCGAGGTTATTTTATGAGGTGGCGCTGTACATCAATGTTAACTAGCTAGGTTTTTGCGACCACCAGTCTCTTCAGAGTGCACCTTACAACGATTGGTCTGTATTGTCTTTTTTTTCTGCACGAATAATTCCCTCTACTCATACTACGCATGAACTATTTTTACAATTTTCTTACACATGGTACTACTAGTAGGCTACGGTTGTGATGGCCAGTACCAAAAGTACCGTCGTATGCGCTGTAGCGCAAGTTGAGCTCGCTTATTTGTTGTACCGACCGCATTCGATTGTCGGCAAGCTACAATTTATTTCTAAACTCATACAAGCTGAAACAACTGGTAGTTTAATATAAATATATATATAGCTAATTAGAATATTACGTAACACTTATAAAAAATTAAGTAAGTAATAAAACAATAAAAACCGCTCGTGTCTGCAAAATTCCCACCTAAATACCAGAACCATTGATAACCTACGCTTAGAAGAACTGGGCATTACAACGATCCGTTAAAGTGTAATCAAGCAGCATATTGCGTTGACCAGATAAGAGTGCGGACGTCTTCTGTGGCGACATAATTCTGTGCTTCTCTATGTAATGTTAATATATTTTTACACACAGATCACCTGCAAACGTCAGCCGGATCATATATATATATATGTATATATATATTTTTTTTAATGGCATGATGAATGATATAACAATAAATAGCATATCGCATTCGATACACATTATGTAACACGTAGATAACCACAGCGACGATTACACAAGCACAAGCAAATAAAGGTAGTACAATAAAAACCCATTTTGCTCTTGTGAACGAACGGTGTTACGTATTGGCAACAGATGTATGTTTATCTTGTATAGACAAAATATTTTGTTTTCAAACGCGTAAAAATATAAACGCATACAAATATGTGGTGCTATCATTTTACTGACAGTTATAATATTACTGTCAGTAATATTACTAGTGAAATAATAGCGCCTCACATTTATATAATAATAACAAACACGTATAAATATACGTAATATATTTATACGTGTTTGTTATTATTGTATATATACCAAAACCAATTGGATTATATTGTAGGGGTTTTTCGCATACCAAGCGATGAAGTGAACACTCATAGCTTCTACGGTGGAACAGTACATTTATGGACAGTAACAACTAATATTTGACTATTAACAAATGAAACATTAAATAAACTAGTCGTACTCTCGTTCTGAGTGCGATCCCCGAGAAAAAAACGTACATTTATGGAACTCAGTCGTAGTTTGCGTAAAATAACTACTTGCGCAACATTCAATCATTCACGAAAATGGCAATATTTCGCCAGCGAGCACACTAGCTAGTGAGGAAACGGAATGCCCAAAATGTGAGGAGACTGGAGACACTGTGTCTGCAATTCGGTTCGGCTTCGACGAGAGGCTCCAACGTAAGACCTCTGTGTGTGTCTGTCTCTACGGCAGCCGATGTCGAACGGTGGCACCTTTGCTGTTGGCTGCATATTTGTTGATCGCAATGCACAATACAAACGCAATTGTCAACTTGTCGCTAAGGAGCAGTCTGTATAGACATTGACAGAATGCGACTGACGCACGCGCTGATCTGTCGCCACAGCGTATAACAACGGCGCAATACAGAAGCGCGAAGAGACGATGAAGATGTAAACGAGACGAATCACACAGAAAAGCTGTCGCCAGATGCTGTTCTGTCGTGTTCCGCTGAATAAGATGTAGGCTCAAGCTAGTGCGCTCGCTGGTGGTGTTAGTTACTGCTCCCGCCGCAACTGCTTATAGTCGCGACGTTACTGTCGTTTAATATTTGCTGTCCTTGGCCGCCTACTCCCAGAAACAAGGCTGTGTTTTAACGTCATAATATATATATATATATATATATATATATATATATATAAATATATATATATATATATAGAGGATATTGTCACTGACTTTGCTATATAAGTCGCGGGTTGGACCCCGGGTATATATATATATATATATATATATATATGGACTAACCCTGGCCGGCTACTGATGTTCACGGGTCATGTCATATATGTGCGTGTGTGTTCTCGTCTAAAACAAAAAAAAAGAATGCCTAAATTACAACATAACTTTATTCAACCCGCATACACGGAAAATGTATGCTACACTTACATATCTACATATGATTCATCTCGCAAGCCTTTGAAATTTGCACAGGTTATTATCTGCGGCTCAATGCTGTGCTGTTAATTGCCTGAGCTTAGTCACAGCTTCGCTGCGCGTGTTTTTCTATATATTTTCTAGTAACTTCCGTGTAAACTTGCCTAGGATTATGTGATCAAATATATGGGCGAAGACAGTTCATTTAAAGAAGCCTGATCAAGTAGTGGCCTAAAACGGTCTAAATGCCGACCAGCATCTTACAACTTAGGCACAACCAACAAAATTTCACTTACCAATTATCATATTTGCTTGACCTTAACCTTTCTGCCACTCTAGCATTGAGATACTAAAAAATCTGTCACAACAAGTAACCGGTCGTTTGATCCACATAGCACCACACAAGCAGAATACACGAAAATATACACTTCTTGCTGCTGCTGCAGTTCGAATGGCATCGTGCTCACAAAAACTACATACATCAAGCGTGGTATAGGTTGCCCGAGTTTGTTCCGAGACCGTCTAAGATATCTTACTACCAGAAGATACTGACCGGGGATGCCAGAAGAAATCCCCGGAAATTTAAGTAGAAATAATCCAAATGGTTCCAGCGTCATTTTCGCCTTTTTGAATGCCATCATTACGACGCAATATTATCCGCTAGAAAGCTGGTGGTTTCCGAGGCCGCGAAGATCTTTGTACTTTGCTTGAACACGTGCCGATCGCAGGGCTTCCGACTTCCGTGATGCCGATAAGTGAGTAGCTGAGGAGATTTTCCTTGAAGCACTCCGTAGTTCGGCTACTAGTGAAAAGAGCCGCACAAGCCAAATCTCGAAACACGTTTTGATTGACGGTTGAAAACTGCTTTCGCTAAGGTTTTATATATACAGGGTGTTCATAAAAATTCTAGCTATTGGGGTATTATAGGACTTGTTAAAATAAGCATTTTCCAGGTGTAATTGAGGAACAGACATGCCTTGCTTATTAGCAGCAAACTGTCATATTCGGTTATTACTGTTTAGAGCCATTACTGCCGGTCGAAAACTGGCACTCTATGGGACGCCACATATTTTCTGCTTTACGTTGATCTTTGCCTGGGCAAGAAAGTTTGCCAAAAACGTGATTGCGTTCTAGGATGCCAAAGTCTTATAGTGGGATTTGTATTGCATGACTTGTAACAAACATTTCGGGAGGTACGGCACAAAAGAATAAATCAAACTATAGCAAATGACTTACTTTATAGAGAATAATCACAACTTGGGTTATAGAGAGCTGTATATTTATTTGCTGAGGTTGCGGTGATGTCCAGCAGGGACATCCCTTCTTATGATAGACGCCGTGGCCTGTATTTAGTTACTGATATTTTTTAAAATAAAATGCATCTTTACTTCCAAGCTAAAGATGATATGTGTAGTATATGTATGCACTATGATTGGAGTAGACGATATCTCAGAAACTAGCAGAGGCAACCTCATTAACTAAGTTAGTCTCCGAGCAAGCTTCAAAGAAAAACGATTCGAAGGTTCATGGGTCATGTTGAATCGGTCGAAAATGGTCAAGTAGCCCTAGTGACTAAAGGCTATTTTGATTGTTCAGAGTTATTAGTTTGTCAGTCAATTATATAAGCCATATACAAGCGGGTTTCTCAAGTAAACTACAAGCAACCCACCTTACCTTATCAGAGGGAAAGCAGTCTGGCGGGCTAACTCCTATACCGGCACATTGTTGAACTGGGTTAATCCTGTGTTAGAAAACCTGTGACTACACGTTCGCGCGAAGACTGAATCGTCTACTTCAAAGTGCTAACTTAACAAACATATATAAATACATACAATATGTGCAGACAGTAAATTTTTTTATTTATTTAATCTTCCATGACATCGTCTTCTATAGTCTCGAGACAAGTCATCCAGACGAAGGGCGGGAAAGGCAGGTGAACTTTCAACCTATGTTCGAGCAGGGTCACCCCGAATGCAATGTGTATGTCGAGGTCAGTGTTGCATAACACTCACCTCAGGTAGTTTCAACCTCGCATTGTTCTACTTGGCACCTCATTACGATGATGTTCACGTTGCCGATGCAACCAGTGCTGGTCTAGCGGGGCTAAATCTCCGGCTACCCACTCTGGTCGGCGGCGACCTTAACTGTCGTATCGACAGTGGCGCCACCGAGAGTGAGAGCGATGGGCTTCTTAAGCTTCTAGAAAACAGATGCCTGTATTGCACAAATGAACGTGATAAATTCACGTACGTTTGCTAAAGTAGAAGAAGCACTATTAATGTCCTGTTTCACAACCTTCAACATCCGACGGAATTTCAAGGATGCGAGGTACTTAATATTCCAGCACGGAAGCACCTCTGTGTGTGTCTGGCCAGGGGCGCGCCCTGCGTCGGCAGCTGACAATGTACTGGTCTAGGCAGCTAGATTTGCGTGTATTGACGCTCGAGTTAAAGCTGCTGAGATCAACTTCTGACATTGAACAAAGCAACCACCTG
The DNA here is from genome assembly GCA_003439945.1 of Dermanyssus gallinae. Taxonomy (NCBI): domain Eukaryota; kingdom Metazoa; phylum Arthropoda; class Arachnida; order Mesostigmata; family Dermanyssidae; genus Dermanyssus; species Dermanyssus gallinae. The sequence goes on from QVRM01002201.1 coordinate 18,504, forward strand.
CATGCAAACGCCCCCGCGCATAACCCAGTTATTGAGCAACCGCGCACTCTGGAGGAGCACTACATGAATTTGCCGTTTACGGTGGAAGAAGTGCTGCAGATCTTGCACGGGTTACCCAAGAAGAAGAGTGGTGGTCTTGATGGGACTCTATTACGAACATTGGGCTGAGTCGTCCGATGTTTTAGCAGGGGAGCTGTGTAATCTGTTTAATCAGATACTCAGCGGGGGCTACCCCAGGTTTGACACGAGACCAGGCTTACTCTGCTATTCAAGGTCAAAGACGGTGACAGCGTGGACGATCAAAATCTCTACCGGGGTATCGCGTCGGAACGCACTCTCAGGAAAATCTTTGCCAAGTTGATTATCTCGAGGGCGTTTCCAACTGTGAAGAACGCCCTACCTCCGGAGCAATTCGAATTCAAGAACGGTCGAGGTACACAGGACGCGATCCATGTACTCCAGTCGGAAATTGAGCGGGTGTTGGCTGTGCCCGGAGGTAAATTGTACTCCGTCTTTATTGAGTGTGTCAAGGCCTTCGACAAAGCTCCCGTCAGCTACTAGTCGATTCATTTCGACATGCTGGGATAGGTAGTTCTCTTTTACGAGTGCTCTCCAGCTTCTTTGCTGAGGACCGCCTTGAAGTAAACACAAGAGGCAAGGACACCTTGCCACTGAGTCAAAACGTAGGGACCCCTCAACGGGACCCTCTCAGTTGCCTGGCCTTCTCCTTGGTCATCGCAGACTTAGCCCGCTATGTGCGGGAAGGGTTTAGAAACGTCGTCGTCGTTGTCATGCTTGCAGATGACATAGTAGTAGCAGCCCACCGGGACTGCGGTGCCATGCGTCGAATTGTCGGTGACGTAGAAAGTCACCTTCACCGTAAGGGCCTGCAAATAAATTCGTGGAAGACGAAATCCATTAAGTTCCGCTGTGGGGCTCGATGGGCCACAGCAGACGTAATACCATGTTGTGGCCAACCGCTGGAGTTTGGACCCTCCTGAATGGACATCATCTTCGGTCTCTTCACGTCCGTCGCGAAATTGACGATACCACGTATACACTATGTTTCGGGACACTGCTTAATCCTTATAAGCAAATTGCATTTACATCACTTTAGAGCATATGATTTGGTTTTTAACACAAAGCATATAAATCAGTTAAATAAATAGAAATAATTCGTTGCTCATCCATTTTCGGTACCTTAAAAAAGTATATATATATATATATATATATATATATATAGAGAGAGAGAGAGAGAGAGAGAGAGAGAGAAATAAAACGAATTCATACCCGTTTACTGGCTTAACATCGGCACCGGAGATTCCACTATGGGATGCACTACTTCCTCGAGTATGTGCTCAACTGCTATGCTTATTGATGTTTTTTTACTGCTTACTACTACTACTAAAAAAAGACTACTACTACTAAACTACTAGTGCTACCTACTATTCGACATTCAGTCGATTGTGTCGGCAGCAGCTGGCAAGGTCTCGTAGCAAAAATGGCAAACATCCTTTATTTCGGCATTCTCCGCTGATTTCTATCTGTCTTGGCGCCGTTACATATCGGTCGTTCGTTTCAACATGGCGTAAGTTCCAGCAGAGGGAATAAATCTGCAACCACTAGCGACTAGCGTAAGCTGCTGCGCTTACGCACGCAAGCACGCAAAGCAAACAAAGATCTACAATATTTAGTGTAGAACAACACGGGACTCACCTCAGTCGACGGTTGAGCTTCGAAACGCTGCTTGCAGAAGGCTTAACGCTACGCGAGCGCGACTGTTTCAAATGTGCATCATGCACGGAGCAACTAACCCAGATCAACCTCATCGAAAACGGTAGCAGCCATCTATGCACACACGTAAACGCAATACGTTCGATACAGTGTGTAAACTAACGACGTTTATATACGAGCGGGTCGGGACTGTCATATCTTGGGGCGTTGTCATAAGGCGGGGTCATAAGGCTATCGCATTCTTAAAGCCTTGATGATGTTTGGAACTGCAAGCTACATTTCCTTGTAGACGCCTCACCGGTGAAGGAAATCTCACCGCCAGCACCAGTGTCCACAAACTTCAGACAGCCGATGACTGCCAAACAATCTACCATTTTTTTTTAATATAGGAGTGGACAATGCTTTTAGGCATGCTGTGCAGGACTACACGCCGACTGGGAGCTCAACAACTACCGAAGCCTTTGTATTATCTGCTAAAACCCTCATACCTTCTGTCATCCCCCATAACCGGGTCCTAAAGGTGAAATTAATAGTGTAATTAAATGCTCGTAGATGAAATTAGGCGCATACTCCTTGAAGTGCATTCAAACTTATATAGTCTGGCAACATTAGCAACACGCATATCTACAAGGGGTAACGCATCAAACCTGCTTACTCTGTCACACGCCAACTCCAACCAGTCAAAGCTATCAATCCGAAACATTGGGGCCTCCTACTGGAACAAAGTACCGGCCTCTGTTAGGCAGACAAAGTCTCTGCTCAAATTCAAATGCGATCTCAAAGAGCATTATCTTGAAACTTTGGTATCTGGTTAAAAGTCATATAAAAATACAACCATGTTGCAATATATTGCAAATAGGTGAGAATGTCATATATAAATTATATATACATTATTATTTCATAAAAGGGGCTCCGAACAAGCTATGTGCTTAATGGAGCTTGAAATTAATGTGTGCAATTATCTGACAAGCAATGTCAATAAACAAACAGTGGAAACAGTTGAAATAGTGCTCACAGTTAAGGGGGGTCTCTGCTACTATCACAACCAATCGTCTAGCTATCAGCACTGGTTCTTGTGTTAAAACTTTGTAGATAGATACATTTTCTTGCAAGCTTTGCAAATCTCAAATGTGGGCGCCATCCGTTAGATCGACCGCCACCGCAATCACATCCACGGTCGATAACTTTGCCAACCGCGTCATTTACAATGGAGCCTCCTCCTTGGCCATCATGATCCTCGCTAAAACTATCTATCATCTGCCTGCCCGCTCGCCACATTGAAATAAACCACGGACACATGGAGAAAGAAGGTTGGCTTATGTGAAGCACTTGGCGAAATTTGTCGCCGTCGACTCACGGTCGCCGCAAAAGCAGAACTGACAGCAATCACTTGGAGCATTCGCGTCAGTTATCGGTGCTCGAATAGGTGGTAAGTGGAAATCGTAGTAGTAGTAGTAGTGGTGGTGGTAATACCATGAGGTTAGAGGACCCATCACATAGGCTACCATGAACGCTTCTGGTAGTGGCATTGTGGCGGCGTGGTCGGCGTGCAAGAATGTGTAAGTAGTCAGGCGCAATATATCTTACGCGGCTGAAGTGCGACAGGCTTCTGGATCGCACTTGGTTCGAATCTCCCGGTTCGATTCCGCCGGGTGACCCGAGAAGGGTCTATATTTCCTGTGTGTGTGTGTGTCTGTGTTAGAACATATAGAACATATATCACACCTGCGTGTATATGTAGTGAAGCCTTAGAATAAAAAAGATGACGAGACACTTAGGTGAGGGCGCACTATGGTTCTATGCTTCATCATTCCACCCATCACAGGGAATTGTTGCCGAAAAGGTGTGCAACATTTCCCAACCAGGGCAGAGAAGTTGTTGGACTTTTTTTACACGGAGGCCGGGAACAGAAATGCACAATGCGTACGCATTAGTCTGGGTAGTATGAGACTCTCAAACCCCACTAAGAACCGGGTCGTCTCCTAACATATATATTTGTAATCATTCAGTGAATGAATCCATTGGATCCATTGGACTCTAGAACAAAATTAAGTATTTCAAAATGCCGATATATATATATATATATATGAAAAATCCGAAAACAAAATCCTTGTCTGGCTTTCTAAAGTAATTGCCTAAGATGCAGTCCCGGGGGGTTATCGATATATATACCATCTATTAGCAATGCCCTTTTGTGAAATAACAAAAAAATATTACTTACTATTACAAAAATAACGACAACAACAATAGTAGTAGCGATCACTCTAAAAGCAACAACAAATAACCGCTACTTCGATAAAAAGGATGTGAAATTTGGGGCGTTCTCCACAAGTGATGATTGCTCCGTTTTTTTTTACCGTGCTGATTGATATTTAGAAATTTGGCATGCTCTATTGATTCTTATTATATCAGAAAGTATTTGAAAAAACACCCGTTTTATAGGCGATGCGCGGGAAAAGAAGGTTTCTGCCACTACTATACTGTAATGGCCTTAAATATAAGTTTAAACGAATGAATTAAGTATATTTGTCTTTTCTGATTGAACTAAATGTCAAGTGTTCCTCGCTGAGTTCAAGATTTAGGATAAATTCAAAAATAAATTCGTTCAAACCTTGTCAGGTTTGGTATGGAAACTGCTACTTGACCAAATTAGCGCGTTTAATGTGTTTTCATTAATATACCAATATACATGCACATTTCGTCAGTCATAAAAGTAACATTACTATAATTTACATTAAAGCTGTGTTTGATTATTGTTATTTGTTAATATTTCAATTTCTGTGGTACATGCAATATTTTTCGGGAACGCTTATACACGATACCTAATGCAATCAATGCGTTGGAATATAAATCAACGTGCCACCCCACATTAATGCGAGTCCAGGTTCAGGCGTGTCCAGTCTAACAGAGTTTCGTGCACAGGATGATGTAGATGATGTAGAGCACACTGTTCTGCATTGTGGGGCCCTCCGAGGGACGCGGGGGCGGCCGCTGTGCGAGGCCGACCGGTCAACGAGGTCGTCACCCATATGATGACTTCAGCGGCGGCCTGGAATAAAGGTATTGCCTACTTTGATGCGATCATGTCCGCGAAGGTGGTCAAAGAGACTGCCAGGAGAGCTCGTCTTAGCGTCCACTCAGGCCCCGGTCGAGAAGGGGAATCTGTAGACGGGAGGCGGGTGGGTGATAGGCAGGCGGACCAGGCTAGGCAAATACAGCAAAGGATTCCCCAGATGATGACTCTCGACGCACCCACAGGCGGGCGGGCTGCGGAAGGTGTCAACGGCCTTCTTGAAGTCGCCGCCCGTCACCAGAGCGGGCTAGGGCGACTGTAGGAAAGCTGGAGTAGGGAGGAGAGGCAAACTGGCCACTTCCATGGATACGAAGCGATGCCCAGCAGTTACCGTTCCCTGGGGGTGGGGGGGAGGCGGGTGTTAGTGGGTTTGTGAGTCCCACACTAGTCACTGGCTGTGGTGATGCATGTACATTACGATTCCCGTAATCCCCCATATTAATGCTGAGAGGTTTCAGCATATAAAAAAAAACGAGTTTCATGCATAGGGGCGGCGTTACCCGTTGGGAACTTTAAGGCAGAGCTACTTTATCATATATATATATATATATATATACAATTTAATAATAAATTATCGATCACATAAATATATATTCCTTCTTTAATTGGAACACAGTTAGCGGTTTACCTGTCATATCCGGTATGTCCTCGGTCTGCTTGGGTTTGTGAGTGTGTGTGCATTCAATATGAAATGAGGTTTAACCTATTCCAACTATGGACAAGGAACTCATGCCTGATACGACAGGTATGAGTTTCAAATGGAGCCTATATATATATATATATATATATATATCCTACACCATTGGTCGGTAAATTTTGTTACGGTCAGACTTGTTCGCTTTGGTTATTGACCTGAAAGATCAGACTGGTATAGAAACAGATCAACCAGATCAAAGAAAAACTTGCAAACTTTTAACACCAAAGCTTCGATCGATGACAAACAAAATATGTAACACAATTGTAATGACAATAACAAACTCGACAAGTTATTAATTACTAATACTTGATCTTACTCTGTAAGACAGGAACCGAATTGATGACTAGCCAATTGACTACAGAACGAGGTTGTGCCATACGTAAGTTCTCTCGTATTTTAAAGATGTCAGTTCATTGTTTGTTTCCATACTGCACAATCCAGCAGCTCCACTGCTAAGGGTCGTCTTGTCGCTCCTCTAGGGTCTGCCATGATTTGCTTCCCTACAGTCGGAATGGTAAATACCACTTTAGGAATGACTGGCCTTACCAGATACTGCTGTCTTGATGGCTGAGGCATAACAGCAGAAGCAATTTTATTATATCAGTGTCTAAATGTGCAGTATTGTGTTAAAAGGGAGCCCATAACTACATGCTACATGGAGAGGCTATCCCTATTTTAAATAGCATTAGGAACCTCGGGGTTACGGTGACACCGGAACTGGATTTTAGCGCTCACACCACACAAGTCATCCGACAAACTTCTCTTATATCGAATACAAAATTTTGCTGTTTTATAATTAATGATTGCAAGTTTTACATAAGGCTTTATAACAGTTTAGTTGTTCCTAAATTTACGTATTGTTGTGAGGTTTGGCGGCCTTACTTAGGCAAATACATTGAAGCAATGGGACGTGTACAGAGGAAGTTCATTTGTCGTGTTTTAATAAGGTGTAACAATGTCCAAAATTGCATTGTGTTAAGCCCTGTTTGGGAACTGCAGTCCAGAGCGGACTATCGCTTGTACAATCAAATTACAAAATCATCAAATTTATTTAACTAGTTTACCATTCGTGTAAACAATCTTAGAAACGGTAGCACCATCTCGTCTAAACAAATTGCAAAGACGGATCGCGCAAATAACATGTTTTCATGGCGGATGGCTAGGGCACTGAGAACCAAATGCTTGTGGCGCAGATGTCGGCACACACGGAACTTGAATGTTCTATGATTATAGGTAACAGTTTGTAAAATGCAAATATTGTAACGTGTCCCTCTTTGACAAAATAAAGGTGCGCTTGATTGATTGATTGATTGATTGATATAGTATATCTTAATTAATAATTCATGATGTGGCATCATTTGCTAAAGGCCAGTGTAGACTGGTGTGCACATATAGTCATGCGCATCAGAAAGTTTGAGTATATTGCATGTGACTAGCAATCTTCGAAGTTGTCGAACTTCACACACAACACAATGATAACAGTAGAAAACTATCACATATTTTTTACTGAACGGTCTTAAGTATGAAAGCGCACTTCCGCACACCTACACTCAACTTGTGTCCGATGCCAGGCCGCAGAGATCTTCGACTCGATCCGGTCCTGTTACAGCGCAGAACCTGTGGCCTTTTTGTCATGGAAAATAGGTAGAGAATACTTACAACTGTACTGCAAAGTGCTAACTTAGCAAAATTATATATATATATATATATATATATATATATATATATATATATCACCTCCAAAGTTCCATATATATATATAGCACCTTGGAGGTGTATATGTATGTATAGTGTATATATATATATATATATATATATATATATGTGTGTAACCTCCAAGGTGCTAAAATAGCAAAGTTATATAAATAAATTATATTGTACTGAACTTCAATCTCAAAACAATCCCACGACTAGCCAATAGTCTCCGTGAAATGAGAATAAGAAAATGCCTCAAATTGCCTGGCCGTTGCAGACACAGAACAATAAATTGCTGCAATTGAGTGTATTTTACCATGTTTTGTTTTTAAACGTTTTTAAAATGTAGGTACTAGCAGCTATCTAGATCAAAATGAACATCGCTCGTTACTTGCTCATTTCCAATGCGAAAACTGCATTTATTTAAACGGTCAGGCCACTCCTGCCTTTTTGTCAATCTCGATGTTACTCGATTTCACCTCATCTTCTCCATGTCCTTTTTCTTCTTCGTACTTTTAGGGTTGGCGTGCTTGCGTCCAATGTCGTCATTTTGCAGAGATGTGCCTATTTCGCAGTAGCTTCTTATCAGTGTTGCCGGTTGATTTTGTTGACTTAAATCACATAGTTTGTGCATTCAACTTTTCGTTTGCTCTCTCTCTCTAACGCCTCGCCCCTATTTGTCTTTCTAATCACCGAAAGATGCCGAAATGCTCGGTGGTGGTTATTGCAGGTCGTCTAATCAAGAGTTTCTTGTTTCTTTTTTTTCATAAAACGACGTCCAGGACGCACACACAATAAACATATTTCGCCGATAGAATGTGCTCGTCATCCGTAAGGTAAGTGAGTGAACATCGTGTGTTGTCGGCGACCTACTTCTTCTCCGAGACAACACTGACTCGACAACTAAACAACTAACCGACTGACTTAATCACCATTGATGCCAATTGGCCCCAAAAGTCTTTCGTTCTCCACTTTCCTCCATCTAGACCTAATCAATGTCCCAGAAGATGTGATTTCTGCTGCGCGAGCGCCGCAAAGGTTAACAGCATCGCTAGTCCATATCGTGGACTTCACCTCCTCATCTTTTCTTTCTCCCCTTGCTAACCCGTCCATCGTCGTATCTTATCGTCGTATCGTCGATACTATTTATTTAGTGTTGGTACAACTGCGTAATTACTACTGTACTTACTGTTACTATTAATAGCTTGTTTGTGTTTTTAAATCGGAATATCGGTATAGTAATCATATTGACTATTACCACTACTACACATATATAAATTGTATCATGATATTATTGATTAGTATCTCTTTAATATTTCGGACATACGATGATCATTGTTATGATTTCATTACTGCCGTACGATTCATTCACCTTAATAGCCTACAGTTACCATCTCGTCGTTAGCATTCATCATTCGGGTGCCGCGATTAGCAGTCGCATGTAGCTGGTGATGGTTGTGCTTGTTACCGGTGCACGTGTCGTGTGTAATCAGTATGTACAGAGGCAAATGTACAACAATTGGCCTACGCTCGGCCGGGGGCCTTTGGGTATTTGGGAGAGATTCAGTTTGCGGGTCAGCTGCCACTGGTCGCCGACGCATCGAACGAAAGTCCCAGTGTAGCAGCAGTCGACGAATCACGGTAAGGGGACAAATATTATACCTAGTATCTCCCTCTTGGATGTAAACTCCTGACCAGGCGAACCCTTCCTTGCTCGGTCGCCTCCTCTCTTCGCGAAGAAGGTTAACGGTACCTCTTACTCCATGAGATAATGCCATCGAATTTCAGCGTCAAGTTCATCGCTCGCATCAAAACAACGCCCACATACGCCGAGACATATGTATGTATATTAGCTTATTAGGCTCGAGAGAGGGTTGGCTAAGATTTGACCGACCGACAACAATAACAACGACAGGTCTCGAAGGCAGACATTGTAGTAAGAGGTCACCGAGGATGTGAAACGCGAGAGCCTCGCAGAGCTTGGCAAGAAACGAATGCCACACAATAAATTAATTAAAATGAGCTAATGAGAACTACGAGATTATGAAAGAAAGTAACAACGAGTGTGAAGAGGATTAGTCGCACTCGTGCTCCTGATCGCCTAAGCGGTTGCTACGCGAAAGCACGCACTAGAAAAGATTAATAGTCGTAAATTCGTCAGGAATGAGAATTAGTCTGTTGACAGCACAGAGTACAGAATAATATAGCAGAGTATGTCATAATAGCCAGGCAGCCGCAGAGCACTGCAAAGAAACTAGTGCGAAGCGCATTGAGTATACTTGAGCTAATTTTCCTTTGAAATTCAAATAATATTTAAAATGATTATCAAACTTGTATATATATATATATTGTTTTTCCCAGGCAAATGTGAAACGCCTAGACTGCTACTCGGAGTGCCGCGCTGAGAAGCTTCCCTAAACACAGCCAAACGGAAAGCGAACCGAAATCACAGTGGCCATAGATAGTAATGCTCGTAGCTATACTTATAAACATTGGTACTGTTCTTGAAATGAATATTATTACTATGCTTCTTGGTTCAACTTGTATATATCGAGATATGATCGCACACAGAAGAGCGCCGATCAAAATGTTCTGATAGAGGAACTCTATCTTGGTGGTGGACTTCGTCAAACTTCGTCTTCATTCAGTATAGGTAGGTAGCGGTCGTCGAGCACGAATCAGCCAACGCCGGTGCTATCCTCTGCAATATATTGAGCAAACTATACAGCCTATCGGGTTCGGTGTCCAAGCGGACACACGTGACGTAACATAACGTAGTGCGTTAATTAATACGTTGCGCAGCAGTGGTGCTAAATTGGGTACTAAATAATATATCACCCAACCAACTACACTCTGTCGTTGGTTCGTTCGCAAACTACAACGAGCAACTACAGAGTAGAGGGTACTGGCTTCGATTCGATGATGAGTGGCAATGATCTTCATTTCTCTCTCTATCTCTACGTGTCCGGTTATCCGCTTGTTCATAAACAATTTACCACTTCCAAGTTCACACGACAAGTTACAATCGTTGTACGTTACGTGTTAGATCATCGTTGTCGTAGAAGATGTAAGCCTGCTGCTACTGTCATCACTGTGACTTATACTATAGTCACGACACTACCAATATTCTTACGACAACATAGTGCGAATAAAAACTTGTGTAACACAAAGCTAATCAATTGAAAAAGCTACCTCAATCATAATGACGAAACTACTACAGTTATAATTACATGCCATATTGTAATGCAGACGTATTGCGAAATAAGCATTCAAAAAGCTACTACTCCGGTGCCATTTTCGTCGTTGGCGTTGCTGCTAGTTATGTTGTTGTTATCACTGTTGTTTTTGTTGTTGTTGTGTGTCCTTGTTAGTGCTGTTGCTTTTTTGTTGTGGTCGTTGTATAGTGCTGTTCAGTAGGTTGTAGGCGCTGTTGTTCTTCTTGCCGGGTGATTGACTCTGATCAATCGATCATCATTATTATAAATTTTCCCTGCCGTCGTTGCAGTGTTCAAACATACAATTTGACACGTTCCCGTCCCGCCTTTACATACGACTATTATCGGCCCGATTAGTTACAGCGCCCGCGTTTCGCCCGTCTTAACAAATCGCCAGCACACCAGCTAGCAACAGTAGGGCAGACAATATGAATTACATTCCCATAAACTTCACGTATATATATATATATATAATATATATATATATATATATATATATATATATATATATATATATATATATATATATATATACATATATATATATATATATATATATATATATATATATATATATATATATATATATATATATATATATATATATATATACATATATATATACATACATATGGGCATGAGTGTGCTCGTGTATGTGCGAGTGACAATCGTGTGTTTCTGTTTCTTCAGCCCATTGCTCTTTACAGCCCTATAGCACACAGCAATGTCGTCGTCGTTGTCGTCGGGGTCGCGCCGGTCTTCGTCCTATGCATGAATTGATCTATCAATCCGTCCATAGGCCGTCGATGGGCATCCCTAGAAATCCTCTCTTTTTTGGCTCAAAGCATTCTTGCCGATGAGTGCAGCATCTATTGTTCACGTGTTCGCGTCATAGACCGGCGATGGCCTCAATGGGTGAGCACGAGTGTCTGTATGTCTGTCTAGCTGTCTGTCTGTCTGTCTTTCTGTGGGATCTGTGGGGGCCGTGTGTGTGTTTGTGTGTAGGCAAAGTTGGCCAACCCAACACTACTTTGACTCTTGGACTCGGGCCCCTCCACTATCGGCCGCTGCCGCTCGTCCCGATTGACCCAACCCACCCGCTTCGCATGTTCTCTCGACGGATCTCGCGACACAGCCTTACCTACATAGCTGTCTAACTAACTAACTATCTATTTGTATGTATCTATGTGCACATTGGCTGGCATCACTCATTCTGCCATTGGAAAGGTAAAAGAAGGACGTCCTACAGACTGCGGTCACACGGTGTCGAGGCGAGGTCGAAAACTTTATCATGTCCGATCATCTCTAACGCTCTAGTCCGACCCGTAGTATGTCCGATCGTCTCTAACGTTCTAGTCCAATACGACTGCAATCTGTTTCGGCTTCGGCCTTCTGCCAAAGGATGCATGCCAAGGCCCACTAGACTGGCGAAAGGCAGAAGAGAATCGAGAGACACCAAAAGAAGTAAAACATGCAACCTACTCCAGGACCGCAGTTATCTGTACGTGCGTTGGCCGGGCCGAGTAATTTTCTATACATCGACGTTGTACGCGTCTTACGTGTCTGCTCACCAGGTGTATATTTATATATATGTATACTCTTCGTATATGTAATGTTGTTGTATCTATAAATATGAGAGGACTGACCATGTAATGGTTCTTCCTAACAGTAAATCACCCACGTTTGTTAATCTTTACTCTCATCGTTACTGCCAGCTGGACAGCACCTCATTCACGTCCTTCCTATGCGGATCCTGTGCCGGAAACATGACTCTTTCTTCTACCTATATAAGTTTCTTTTTAGTATTTATGCGCGAACATCTGCTAGACTACAACCTATAAGAGTTTTGCTATCCACGAGAATTTAACGAGTTAACATTCACCGCTGCCGCAGATCGCCGGTCATATTGGGAACGAACATCTTCGGAGCGAGGAAATAATAAAACGATTTCTAACCACTAGATCACTGGGGTAGGCAGTTAAGCACAGGCAGTCAAGCTGTCCTCTTGACTTTTCTATCGTTACACCAGCACAATTCACTAGCGCTCCAGCTCCACCAATGATAATTGCATTCGTTCTTTCACCGATAGACGAGCTAATAATCTATATTGTCGACCGATTAATCATGTTAACTACTACCTTAGATGTGGTGGTACTTCGATGCTTCAGGCAACGTTCCATGTCTCCAACACAGATTTCAGGCCAACTTCCACCATAACGTATTGCGCGACATCTTAGCCTTTCCAAGTGTTTCGACATATATATATATATATATATATATATATATATATATATATATATATATATATATAGGTACTCTAACTTTTCTGCGGGTGTTTCTATATATATAGATATATGGTACCCTTGGTAGCAAATTACTGTTTTTTGTCAAGGCAGTCATTTCAGTAACGCCGACCAAAGAAACATGCAGGTATTGAATTTCGACGATGCAATTGCCGAAACGGAGTCTGACTGTAGGAGCGAGTAAGGTGTTGAACGGCTAGCTTCTTTCAGCCGTTTCTCTCTTACGTTCGCCTTTCACTTGTTTTCCTAGTTTCGTCAGCATAGTAGAGGACAGTGGTGGTCACAGTCTGTTGTCTGGCCAAAACGACACCACCCTCATCGTGACGTAAGCAGCGTCGTTCCGAAACGTTTCTTTTGCCAGGAGTTCCTCACTTTCAGTACAGACAGTCATTTTCGCTTATTCGTCGAGTACTCGAATACATCGAGCTCGTCAGGTGTTGGGCATCGAGACGGCCCGTCGAGGAGTGCTTGCTGGCAGTCCCAAAACAACACGACCTCTCACCTCCATTGTCTTGCATACAAGCTCGTGTAGTCTCACTCATGCCCACTTCGTCCGAACCTTTTCCTCGCTTGCTAATTACTCTTCAATAACGTTCTGTTTCCTTTGACCATCTTCATTCGCCTGGCGTTCCAGAGTCAAAGAACCACCGGTAGCCGTGCATATCTCGTGTTGCAGGGATCCGACTGAAACAAGGCAAGATTTACATTTTGCTTTGTTAGCGCTCTTTTCGTTATATATATATATATATATATATATATATATATATATATTTGGTGGACTATACATACCCAATAGTATTTTGAAACAATATATAAATTATGCAGCAATATATGTATATATTTTTTCCAACATCTGACCGAAGTGCATACTAAATTGAAACTCTTTGAAAGTTTTACATCATGTCAAAATTTCTAAAGGAAACAAATGAAACAACTTATAAACGCACGTAGAGATAGATATACATATTAGCAATTTATGATATTTACCTATTAGCTTTTTTGTTTACAAATTAGATATACATATTAGCTACTTACCGTTGTGCGAGTCAGGCCGAACAGCCTTACTCGAGGGTTGAAAAGGGAATCAAACCCTATATTCTTGCCAGCGTTCGTCGACGTCTACATTTCTCTTGTGTGGTATGGCCTGTTCCTAGCGAACTATCTTCGTACCCAGTTGAGTCGTGTTTCTCTGTTCGAACATCACAGACGATGTCCAACCTCAGCCTAGTCGAGGCAACTGATGCCTTGAGATGTTTGATTCTGATAGAGGCGCGCTTGTCATTGAGAAGACGACTCGACGACAGGTTTACCGTCCCAGCCGCAATGTGGCAGTGGCTGGTGGCCATTTTTGGATTGCCCTCCTAACTGCAATAAGATCTTGCGTTCCAATTGATTCACGCGATTCTCCAACAACTCTCCGTCCGATCACGACGCATTCGATTCGATGTCTCCCGTTTGCAGGAAGGGATGACTGAGGATCTCTTCCGCCCTTGGTCGCTCCGATGGCGTTCTTCAATTTAACAAATGCCAAAGAATGTTCAACTTTTATTGTAAAACTTGTTTAGGCTTCGTCGTGCAAACGCTGGTGGCTATTAAGAATAGGTAGCTGCTGATAGCCAATGCTTAGCCAAACATTAGATGCATATGACCTGATTATCATTCTAACGGCACTCTACTGTTTTACTTTAGTTTTATCTTACGTTTTAAGCGGATGCTCTTAGATGAATCGAGTAAATATCACGTATCGTAGTGCACGCTCCTCACATGTGGCCTTATAATCAAATAGGTGTAAGCAAATGCTTATTAAATGTTTAGCGTATGGCAACTACATAGGGTCGACCTTAGTCGCTTGTCCGAGCGTCAGCAAAACTACATGCGTGAAGTAGTGAGTCTTTCCTCAAGAATAAACGCAAGATAGCCCACGAGTGAACTGGAGTGCTCTTATCTATCCTTCTCGGCTCGCCTACGTCTTTCAATACGCTGCGTCTGCAATACCTGTTTAGACACTTGAGCACGATGTCTCTCGCATTCTGGCTAAGATGGTCTGGAAATTTCGGCTCGGATGTTCCTTGGCCGATTGCAAAGGCGGCAGCCAGCGGCGAAAGCTCGTACCACGGTGGTTTTGTCTGGAACATCTCGATGAGTGTGCATCCAATCGACCACATGTCTGACTTGTGACTGCATTCCTGCTGACAAATCACCTCAGGAGCCATCCAGTATGGCGTACCTCGCGCCGACGCCGCCAGACGCTCGTGGTCCGTACCCTACACATAGTGGGGGTTATGACGCACGAAATCGTATATGTACGAAGTAAGTGTTTATATTCCAACTACCAGCAAAGGCGAATACATTCAAATTGATTGACTGACATAGTAGTGTGATATTTGTTGATAGCAATGATATGGAAAATATTGTGATGATTTATTAATCATTACGTTTGCACACTCGGCAGTGCTCGCCTTGTTGATATATATATATATATATAGAAGATTTTCTCGACCAACGTACTTATGATCAAGCCATGCGTTCTTTCCTGCCTTGGTACCAGCCACTACGGCTGACAAAAAAGGCCAAACTGTGTGAAACTCACCGATGGATCAAACGTGGCGCAGCCAAAATCGATAATTTTGATAGTGCCGGTTCCGGGACACACCATGACGTTGTTGCCCTTAATGTCTCGGTGGATGACACTGCGCGAGTGCAAGTAGGCTGCCGCTTGGAACAGCTGCCTAGCATAGCGTTGAACGACGCTCTCTGGAAACGCGCCGAACTGAGCAAGGTTCGAGGCCAACGTCCCTCCGGAGACGAACTCCAGAAAGAGATTTATACTCGCGCCGTCCTGCTGCACGCCAAGAAAGCCGACTATGTTCATATGCTTGAGACTCTGTAAGATGTCCACTTCGAGTTGCACGGCAGAGAGCACCTCGTCCGTGTGCTCCTGCTCCTGTATCTGAAACTGCTTGACGGCAACCAGCTGGCCCGTGCTGTTCATTCCGCACCAGACGAGCCCGAACGCGCCCTTGCCAATTAGCTTGCCCTTGACCCACGGAAACGGTGGGTCGGCCGAGAAGGCCGGTATCTCCGGGAAGGATTTGGGCGTGGCGGGCGCCACTTTCGGGTCGGAGTGGATGCCCTGTGGTAGTGGCGTTTTGGTGCTGGGCCGTAGGCTGCCCCCTATGACTGGCCGCGTGTTCAGCGCCGTCGAGCCCTTGGCCCGACGGGCATTGCTCATCGTCTGCGGAGCGTCGATAACTTTGACGTTCGGAGGAATTTGGGAAGCCAGATTGGACGTCGAGTCTCTCGTCGGGTTGGCGTATACCGCGCCACTGCCGCTGCCGCCGGCGCCGGCAGTCGTCCCGCAGTATGTGCCATCCTTGGCCAACGCATCCCTGCCAGGGCCGGCTGGCGGCGGTCCGACGGGATTTTTCGGCGGTTTCCTAGCATCCCTCCGCGTGAGTGAGAGGCTGCTCCTTGCCGGCAACTGCGGTAGAACAATGTTGTCGCTCGATCCGTTCGAGCTAAGGGTGCCCGTGCCACCGCCACCACCAGCATTTAACGTGCCGTGGTTCATGCCGAGCGGCGGCTGTGGGGATGGCGAGGCGCCATCGTCGTCGTCACTATAGCAGACGTCTCCTGCCTCGCCCGGACTAACCTGGGGCAGATACACCTGTAACACCGCACGACCCACACGATCGATCCACGCATACAACGTACGGAGGTTACAGGCTCTGGATGGTTAAGCACTCATTGTTGTTGCACCACGCCCAGTGCACTCGTCTCACAGGCCACCTCTACCTGAGATCCCTGGGCTATGAAGTTGCGCTACGATACTTCGCAATGTGTCTTAGTGGTTAAAACTACTATCTGTTCAAGGCCGACACGACCCACGTTGGCCAAATGCCAACGTATGTATTAGTTTTGCCTGTGCTAACCGAAGATCCTCAACAAGAGTGCGTTTATTATTATTATTATTATTATTACTACTATTATTAATATTACACCGAGCAAAATGGCTTAGTGGCAAAGCCTTTGCCTTGCATTCGGTAGGACTGGGTTCGAGACCCAGACCGGCCACTCTTAAATTGGTTTGCATGGTTTCCAATTTGGACAAGGTAAATGCCGAAGTGGACTAAAATTAGCCATGACATGAAATAAACCGTACACGGGCAATTGCCTTACGGAAAATATTAAAAAAAAAAATATTATTATTATTATTGCTGCTGTGCTTACCCAACTTGCGGAAGACAAATGACTAGCTCTGTTGGCCCAGGGCGGCAGAAACTTGGAAAGTAGCGCGCCCTTGGCCGCCGACGCAGCTGCAGCCGTGGGCTTGAGGATGGACAACTTGAGCGGTTGTTGCTGCTGCTGTTGCTGCTGCTGCATAGGCTGCGACCGTTGGGGCCGGACAATGGCCGCTCGTTCTTCTGGCTTCGTGTACAGCGAGTCGTTGTCGCTCTCTGCGCCACCACCGCCTCCGCTGCAAAGAGGCGGCGGTCCGCCAACAACCGCCGCCCCGCTGCCGCTGGGCCCGCCCGTAGGGGGCGCGCCGCCGCCCATCGTCTGCGAGCTGGCCGGGAACTTGTAGTAGTAGTGGCTATTCGTGTCGATTTGCGTGTGCCGACCTGACGTTAAGCCTGTGTGGTCGGTGTGATCGAGACGCCGGACACAAACAAAAACAACAACAACAATAACAGCGACGACGACGATTATTATAAGAATTGCATGAAAACGTGACGTAATACGTGTCTACGAATATCATCGGTAATAAAATCATCCTTGTTCATTATTATTATTATTATTATTTAAGACTAGGTTAGTACGTGGTGAGAAAGTTTTTTTTTTATATCTTCACTAATAGGCTGCAGTGAAAACGTTTTACGTTGGCTGGTCAAATCAAGTACACTATAACTTATAAAAACATATATATATATATATATATATATATATATATATATACAGGGTGTTCCTATTTGTGTGGCCAACACGCTAGGGTATGGTCAAACTCGGTGAGAAAATTATTTTTGCCAATGAGTGGAAGCCGGGAAAACGTTTTGTTTAGGAGTGAGGATGAAATTTATAAAAGCAGTTATTCAGCCTTTTTTCTTCTACATAGTTGTGCAAAATCTACGTTTGCGGGAGAACCAGTCAACGCACAAAGGAACCGATCATACCGGCGTGTTTGGCGGAAAATTCTGCACAATAAAGTATACATTACTAGCTTGCGTAGCAAAAAGCGAATAGCCAGATTAAGGAAAGTCATAAAAAGTCAAAATGTTACGTTAACGCTTTTTTGTGCAACATCGTAATTTTTTCCATTACGACCGAAAATGTACGTTCAAAAGACTACTCTCAGGCAATAGCAAATTTAATGCCCACTGCATTCGTACCAAAGTGATGGTGCTGCGTTACGTAGTTGCCAAGTAACTAAGCTTTTTCGATAGCCATATCGAAAGCGAAGGCATGCATATTTCCATAGGGCGTATGAGAAAGTTAGGTACATATTTTGAGGTTTGGTAGAACCCAACAAGAGAATAAATTTTCCTAGTGGAAGGAGGGGGCGGAAACGTCTTGGCAAATTTTTACGGTTCTGAACGTGAAAACTTGCACGTAAAACATAACAACTATGACTGTCGAAAAAGCCTAGTGACTTGACAACTACGTAACGCAGCACCATCACCTTGATACGAAAATGATGGGCAATAAATCTGCTATTGCCTGAGAGTAGTCTTTTGGACGTGCATTTTTGGTCGTAATGGAAAAATTACGATGTTGCACAAAAAAGCGTTAACATTTCGACTTTTTATGACTTTCCTTAATCTGGCTATTCGCTTTTTGCTACGCAAGCTAGTAATGTATACTTTATTGTGCAGAATTTTCCGCCAAACACACCGGTATGATCGGTTCCTTTGTGCGTTGTGGTTCTCCCGCAAACGTAGATTTTGCACAACTATGTAGAAAAAAAAAGGCTGAATAACTGCTTTTATAAATTTCATCCTCACTCCTAAACAAAACGTTTTCCCGGCTTCCACCCATTGGCAAAAATTATTTTCTCACCGAGTTTGACCATACCCTAGCGTTTTGGCCACACAAATAGGAACACCCTGTATATACATATATATATATGTAAAGCAATTAGAAAACTTACTCTCAGCGGTTTCCCGATCAAGTTTCATTCTAGAGAGATGCGGAGACGGTTTCTTAGCTCGAGGCCGAGAAACAGAGCTAAACCTTGGTGGTAGCTCCGGCTGAACGTCACCACCGCCGCCGCCGGCGCCACTGACGACGACGACGCCGCTGACGCCTCCGCCGCCTCCGTTTGCTTTCTTGGCCGCCACCGAGTAGCAGGGCCCGTCGGGGCTCTCCTCGTCGTCGACGAGCGGGTTATCCTGGATGCTGAGGTGGGCCACCTCGGGCGACGGATCGAGCACAGAGTTGGACGGCATCGTCGTTTGGTGGTGGTACGCTGCCGACGCGTCGAGCGTGGCCGCCGAACTCTTCTCCTCCCATTCGGACTCGTCGAGAATCTTCTGCACCTGGTTCATCAGCTGTATGTCGTCCTCGACCAGCCGGCGACGCAGGTCGTCGGGCGCGACTTCGTGCGCGTCGTACCGCTGCGCGTCGTTCGATGTTCCCTCGGGCTCCGACAGGGGCTGAGGACTCTCGGTGCCCGAGCTGTCCTCATCCTCCTCCGATTGGTTGGCCAGCAAACATGACGGCCCGCTCTGCTGCAGAATCAGCTGCGCCAGCTTCTTCTTCTCGGACCGCAGCGTCGAGTTCGTCGGCGATGCCAGGCGAGCTTCGACCGCGCCCCGAAGAACGCTATATACCTGGAGAACCCCGCAGATCCACACGCGTATTCGGCACCGACCACACGTAAACAGATTTCAATTAGAAACGCCAGGGTGGCAGGGTGCGAATTTTGACCGGATTTATTTTAGCGTCCTTGCCCGACATTCGGAAGGGCAGCCCATAAATCAGCATCGTGAATAGTAGTAAGCTGACATCACCTGCGTGCCCGAAGCGGTGGGTTATGTCATTATGACATGTGATTGAGAATCTTAGTAGATTATAATTGATAATTGACGCCTGTTTGCCAGTCTTTGAGGCGTTCTAAACTGCCGAGAAGAAGTCTGTTTACAATTTATTTACAGTTCACGAGGTCATGCTAAAATGCGCAAATATGGTGAAGGGCTAAGTTCCTCTGGCTTCTGGCGTCCAGCTGTACTCTTTTTCGCCGCTGTGGACCAATGAGCCATATGGACTCCTTTCTTTTTGCGAACGACATTGAGGAGGCTTATGCTCCGCTCGTTAAGTAGATGGTGCGCTGCCAACAATACCAGCTTTGGTTTCATTGGCGGAACTTCCTTTCTACAATGCTTAAGTTTACGTAAAAATTAAATGTAAAAAAATTGTCTCAGTGTACAGGGCATTCAGATGACCGTTTGAAATGCAATTATGTCCCCAAAAAAAGTACACTATCTTTTCACACATTTACACATTTTCTTAAAGCACAAATAGCTTATCAAAGTGCACCGTTTGGCAAAGTACTAAAAGGTGGCGTGCAAGCTTCGATTGCAGTGTATTCCGGATTGCATCGGCTACACTGTACTCTCCAAAAGTGAACCGGGACAGGCACTGTTGAAGTACGAGTTCAAGTTAGCAGAACATACCTCTTGATTTGCAGCACAACATAGCGGGCTCTTGCCATCCGATGCAAAGGTGAGAACATCTGCTCGTCGTTCCAGCAGAAGGATAACCGCATCCGTGTTACCTATTTACGACCAGAAATAACAACAAGGGCAGCCCACGGAGTTATTTATCACGGTTACCGTTAAGTAATTTAGCCTATATATACTGGTGAGTTGGTATATTAGTAACATGTACGTTTAACTAACCACAACGTTCTGTCAAATAACGTGCACTATCAAGGCTAATAGGGTCCCAAAGACAATCCCTCTCTAGATCTGTGTCTGATCATATATTACATTTAAACGATGTAATTATATATGGAATTTTAAATATATTCGTGAATTACAAAAAAATCCTACTTTTGGAAGGGACCGCTAAATTGGAACATCGCTGGTTCGAATGTGCGAACCTCCCACACACGCCTCCAAATTACCCAGACGCACACTTATGAACAGGGTCTCTCAGAATTCGTCTTTGGGGTCTAGTATAAATCAGCAAAAAAACCTTTTTTTTCAATTCATCAAGGGGCGGAAATGTCTTCTTTTGGAGTGAAAACGAAATGACCAAAAATGGTTGTATCAAGCTTTTTATTCTGACATAACTTCAGTAAATGAGCAATTGCAAGAGCCCCAATCATCCTGTCGACAAACCGATCATACCTACAAAGTGTTGGGAGGAAAATTTTGCACCCCAAAGACAGTTGTTGAATTGCATATTAGTAATTTTAAGTTAGCTTAAAATAGAACTAATATTATAATGAAGCTTATCATTCATTGCATATTACTAATTAAAGCTAGCTTAACATATAACTAATATTATAATGAAGACAATTCTCAAGAAATGAAATTATTTGCAAGTCTTATATTTTGGCGTTCACGCTCAATTACCCATTTTTTAGAAGATACCTTTTGTTCTATTGGAAAAAATGATTTTTTCGCCGAGTTTTACTAGATCCCAAAACTTATAGGACGAATTCTGGGAGACCCTGTATATATCTACTGCCTGTTATTGATACACTATATAAACAAAGGTTTACACAGATACATAATTAACTCACTACACCAGGACTTCAACGATTTTTCAACAACAGTCATAATTAAAGTTATCTTGCAGAAAAGGCTGTTGCCCCTGCATATATATATATATATATATATATATATAAACATATATATATATATATATTACATGAGTTCCAGTCTCTCAAGGCGATATATATGAGCATTCGTTGATCCTCTCCCGTAGCATACCTGCAGATGCAGCCAGGTGCAGCGGGGTGATGCCGCCAAGTCCAGGCGCCGAAGGATTGGCGCCAGCGTCCAGCAGAAGTCGAAGTGCTTCGACTGAGCCTGCCTGCGATGCGAAGTGTAGTGGACAGAACCCGTGCTTATCCTTCATATCTGCAAGAGACGTTCCGTTAGCATCAGTGAACCCCGCGTCTAGTCCTAACGCTACACTATTGGCACGCACTACGTCCTGTGGCTATTGACAAGACATTATATTATAAAAAGAGTAAATTTAATCGCTGCGTATACATACACGGCATAAGATTTTCATGAATATATTGTACTTTACTCAACTGTATATATAAAAATAAACTTTTATAAGAACATAATATTAAAACACAATGACAAAATATATAAGGAAGCAAGTGGGTGAAAAAGAGATGGAAAAGAAGACTCTTAATAATACTCAACTGGTCTCCTATTCGAAGTAAATGCTTACAGGGTCGTTTAGCTAAACAAATGTACGAGGAAACGACAACAAGGCATAAACAACAGTGATAACAGTCACGTATAAGTGACTAAAAGCGAAAATTGTCTAATATAGGAATAATTTAAGTAATATATACAGGGTGTGACTGAACGAATTTTATAGCGATACATAAAATTGTAGAGCTCGTTAAAGCAAATATTTTTTCCAATGGAACATGTGCTCTGAGAAGTCTTGTTTCGGAGTTACAGTGAAATTACTACAATTTGTGACACTGGTGTTTTTGCCCGACATAGGAGCACAAAATATGCTGTTGCGAGACAACCAGTCTTCCAGAAACTAAGCACACCGTCGTGTTCGTGATAAAATTCTGCTCAATCTGAAGAATATGCAAAGCCGGTCAGAAGACGCGACATGGTCGCTTAGAAGAGAATTCGTCAAAAATAAAGTTCTTTATTAGCGTTCACGCCAAATACTTTAGAATCATAACCCTACGACCACCCACGTGTTCAAAGCTAACATATACAGCAAATGCGCATTTCATGACGATCATTTTGGTACCAAACGTATGGCAATGCGAGCTGTGGTTGCGGAGTAATTACGATTTTTCGGCGGGATGTCCAGATTAAGTGCATGAAAAATGACGCGCTGCGGCTGTCGCGCGACACGTCGGCGGTAGTGAACGTCGCCACACAGTCATTTTACATGCACTTAATCTGGACATCCCGCCGAAAAATCGTAATTACTCCGCAACCACAGCTCGCATTGCCATACGTTTGGTACCAAAATGATCGTCATGAAATGCGCATTTGCTGTATATGTTAGCTTTGAACACGTGGGTGGTCGTAGGGTTATGAATCTAAAGTATTTGGCGTGAACGCTAATAAAGAACTTTATTTTTGGCGAATTCTCTTCTAAGCGACCATGTCGCGTCTTCTGACCGGCTGGTTGTCTCGCAACAGGACATTTTGTGCTCCTATGTCGGGCAAAAACACCAGTGTCACAAATTGTAGTAATTTCACTGTAACTCCGAAACAAGACTTCTCAGAGCACATGTTCCATTGGAAAAAATATTTGCTTTAACGAGCTCTACAATTTTATGTATCGCTATAAAATTCGTTCAGTCACACCCTGTATATATATATATATATATGACTTGTATTTATAGATAAATATATCATAACATTCGTATTAAAAATGTTACTGCGCGGAGGCGTACTTGCCGTGCTAAAATTTCTGAAATTTCTTAGTGTTTTCGTCACTAGGAATTTGCAATATCCGAAAGATTTTGTAATCAGGAAAAAAAGCAATGCGTCAGCCCGGCAAGAAATCCGCCCAATTGTTCGTTCCCATTTTAAGCGCTACTGCGAAGATTTACGTCTATACAGACAGCGCCATAATCCTACCCTTCCTCCCGTCTTAGTAAACCTTCAATGCTGACTCTCATGCGCCGCTTACCGCGGACCTGTACAGCACGCCCGGCAGCTGGCTGTGAAGCAAGAAAGCTTCCTGTTTGAAGTTGCTGCTCTAGATGGTTGTGTTAGGGCGTCATTAGATCCATCTATCTCTACTACAATAGTGGCAGTCCAAGCCAATCTATATACCCACTATACGACGGGTCGAAATTGAGCTTACAAGTCTTCGTGAGAGACAGAAGTCAAGCACAATCCCCCCAATTCCTTCCACTGGCTTTTATAATAAAGTATAAGTTTGCACACAGGCATTATAACATCTAACCAAATTGCACACAAGCATGGGGAATCGGTCTGGATAAAGGAAATGTATAACAGGCACCCTGATCAATCGGAATGCACTAGATGCCACATGTCGCAATTCACATTCCAACAACCTGACAACTGGTTCCTTCACGTTATGTTAACGACTGACTGTTTTTGCGCGTTTTAATTACTGACCTTCTGTGTTCTTCTGGGACTGACACGCAATCGATTTAACATTGAGCCACCACTTGAAGTTAGTTACGTATTACCACCACCGGAATTCTTCGTCAGAGCTATTTCGTCTTACTAATTTCCTCTCAGGCCTTCCTATAGCTTTGTTTACTTTTATTCGCTTTGTTCTCACAAACGACGACGTATGTTTGTCGCGCTCTCCACAACGCGCAGCTGGGAGACGACACGAAGGAACCACCACGAAAAGCTCACAAATCAATGACGACAGCTTTCTGTCGACCATGTAAAACAGTTCGACCACCAGAATCGTATCGAAACTTTAGCAACATACGCTGCTGCTGCGATCACACAACGCAACGCTGAATGTTCCGCCCACCGACGTCTTGTTGGTTTCTCATTTATCGAAATCTACACAGGTACATCTGCAGATGTGAACGAGCACTCATTTCGCTTGTCGTATTTGCGAAGACACATACACAGGACACGATGAACAGAAGAGTTAGTGGCCTAAGCTCACGAGTCATCACTCATCTCAACAAATTCAGCACAACAGCGGGCCGCCTGGACTAGACGTACAGACTTTTCCTACATACGCATGTATGTATACATATATGTGTATGAATGCATGGATGAATGCACGCACGAGCATACCCGTACATGTATACAACTCATACATACTTGCTTACACCTGGCCCTTTCCCCTGCCGCGCCCATCCAGTGAATCTATGCTGTGGCTTCCGCGAATGGAAGATCGCTGCAAAATCACTGAAAACTAACAACTGCTCTCCTCGCCGCCCTATTTGTTGTGATTTGGCGTGCACATACATATATGTACATGCATACATGCATGTATGTATATATTCATGTATAGATGTATACCTTTACATGTATATAAACAAGTACATACACGTACATTTGTATATATATATATATGCGTATGCTTATGTGTATGCCCTATCACTTCGCTCGTTAAAGATGTTTTCCCGGCGGCGCCCGCCGCAGTGACCACCGCGGTGGTGTTGGTAATGATTAGGCGAAGACTTGCCATGCCGTTCATCAGAAGACGTTCAGCCGTCGGTCGAATAAGCCGTTGATGCTGCTGCTGCGCTTGTAGATCGCGCAAATCGGCCAGCCGGGAGCAGGCGCCAATCAACAAAGCGCAGCGGTTATGATCAGTCGGCATACATCTGATAGGAGAATAGCCGACTACTTTCTTGTGAGTCTGGCGTATGCACATATTCTTGTACATGTGTACATTTAGACATTCATACGTACATATATGTACGTACGTATGTATGCACGTAGTACATCTGTATGTATGTATGAGTTGTTACTTTACAGGTCATTGTTGTTGCCACGCAATTGCTTCCCGCCCGCCCGCTGTCATGGTTGCTCGTATTCAAACTCATCTGTGCATCTGTTCCATCTGAAGCTGAACATGGTCAAGTGGGAGAATTCAGTGGGCTGACTGACCACCCTTCAACAACAGCAGAAGCAACAACAACGACAACAACAATCACAACAACAATACACAACAACGGCAACAACAGCAACAGCAATAACAGCAACAACGGCAACAGGAGCAGCATTAAGAGCAGTTGTTGCAGCAACAGTTTCACCGATGTAACGGAACGTTGGTATGGACTGGAAAGCAGATCTCGGTCAATACTGGACAATGCCACACACACACAACTTCTCTTCAACTGAAGAGCAGTTGTTTGTTGGACATGTTTTCCTTAGTAGCGGGTTCTCCCTTCAGTTCAGTATACTCTAGATGTGCTGTATTGGTTGAAAAGCGCGTCCGAAGAACAGCAGCTGTTCAAGAGGAGATCTGGTTGTGTTTGGATACTATCATATATATATATATATATATATATATATATATATATATATATATGTATAGATCTGGTATATTTAAAACCTCCGCTAGATACTCGTTGAAATTGATTCAATTCATTGCTTGCACGAATATTGCAATTGTAGTGTTAAAAAGTTGTTGTATCATGTTGTCAAACACTAAGTTTTTATTCTGACACCACATCACCGCTACGGTTGCTACTAACCGTTCAGTAAAGATTTAATTCGGCACAATTAGTATATCTCGGAGCCTCGTACATCTATAAAGGCGCACTTCCCTGAAGCAATGGCTGCTCTATATGTATGGATATGGATATTGGTATGTGTGTGTGTGATTGTGACCGCAACGGACTCAAATTTCCACGCGATACTAATTGCTTTCACCGCTTCAAGATCAAACACAACACAGAGGTGTTAGAAGAACGACAAACCGCGTTTGGTTAAGTAAACTCGACCACGTTACGATCACGCTCGACATGGATAGCGGCAATGACAACAAGAATATCTGCCACCACGTCAGTAAGAACCATAACAAGCTAGCTAGCTAAATAACCACAATAAGAGATCAAGAGCGCATTATCATCGTCACCAACCACAATGAGCGGCTGGTATACCGGACGTGATACAGTTTGCGGTTAGTCTGGCTCGTCTCGTCGTAGTGGTGACTACGACAAGCATGGATACGAGCGTCGGAAACATTAAAGCAGACCATCCGAGCACGTTGGCGTAACGAAACGTGAAAAAAAAACATCAAACAACCCATCTTGACTAGCCTGCGTACGAATGCGCGTGTCCTACCATATACCTATATGCCTACCTGCCTTTACAAATGCTATCGCACCGTTGAGATAAATGCCAGTATCACGGCTATTTTCGATGAGCGTTCGGATGCGCGTATACTGCATATGCATAAGTTAATGTGGTGGTTTGAGAGGACAGACTGTAGGTAGTCTAGAAGAGCACAGTTAGCGTTTCCTTATTATTATTACTATTATTATTATTAAACAACCATTCGGTCACATCGATGTCCAGGGCTTTTCTACGTTTAGCTTATATATATATATATATATATATATATATAGTAGATACTATATATGGTGGTGGTAGTGAACGGGCAGTCACGATAATTTATAGCCAACAGCATAATTATATTATGTAACCCGAGCAGTACTCTACGCAACGCAAGTAGCCAGTATCCTAACTATCGGACGTATGATTTAAAACCATCCATGCTCTAGGTTGTCATGTAGCTGATTAGGCATGATAAACTGCATGTAGGTAAATATACAGCATCGTGTGCTAGATTTTCCACCCGGTTACCACCGTAATAATTACTGGTAATGACACGATAATAATTTGTCTGAACAATTTTACAATTCTACTACGAAAGAGTAGCATCCCTCTCATCCTCGCCAGCTTGCCTCGCTAGGCCAGACGAAAATAAACCAAAAGTAGAGAAAAGTGACGAGGGAAAGACAGAGAGAATGTGTCATAGAGGGAAGATGAGAGATAGATTCAGATATATATATATATATATATATATATATATATATATATATAGAGAGAGAGAGAGAGAGAGAGAGAAAGTTCGATAAAAATAAAGGTGAAAAACAATTATGAATGCTGCTGCTGCAACTCGAATGAGTCGCTCGGCGAACGAGCACTAGACGCTTCACGCTGTGTGAGTTTGAGACGAAGATTGTGACAAACCTTCAGCTTGAGCTTCTACCCGCCATGGGTGTCGGTGCGACCGATGTTCCGGAGGAATCCGGGGGAACATTGGAAGCACTGGCACGTGCATTGCTGGCACAACACGTGAGGGAGGCGGCACGTACCCTACCTCCCACCAGCCCCAAACTAGGAACGAACCACCCACAGTAATAAATAATGTAATACCAAAGTAATACCGAGCCTGGGGGGTGGGGAGGAATCCGGATTTAGTGGGTTTGCGAGTCTCACACTGGTCACGCAGGCTGCTAGTGGCGCATGTGCATCATGCATTCCCGAAACCTCCCAGAACAACAAAGAAAAGGAACGAACCGTGTCGCATCAGATCCTGACTGATACGTACCAACTCTTGCGCCATGACGCAACAGCAGCGCGATAACGGGCGCTGTGTGCTCGCAGCGTGTGTGTGCCGCGTAGTGCAGACAGCTGCGACCCTGCCGATCCTGGTGGTTGACGTCACGATGAATTAACCTGTGCAGGACGACGCGGTCGACAACAACAAGTCGGGCATTCGTTTGTTAGAGCTAGTTAGAGCGTTATTAATAATTCGGCGGGAGCGATTCACCCCCAAGTCGCATCGGATCGCGACCGAACTGTTATCGCTAGGCCACCACTACACCGAGCGTCAGTCACCATATTCCGTCGTGTCGATCGAGTATGGCGCGGCAGATGGCATCACTGTACACTGTTAAGCGCGTAGTTACGTACGTAACGGTCGTTTTGGTCAACAATAATTACTCCACCAACAAGCATACCCTCTCGAATTAGCTGTGCGAGACTTCGCACCCGGCTACCGCCGTAATAAACAACGTTTTTACCTTATATTACAAAATACGAGTAAAGGAGGTGTGACGGGACATCGAAAGTTATAGAAACAATACCTCCCTTATTTCAATTTATTGATCTATATATATACATATATATATAAAAACTAACCCGTATAATTTTGTATTGTGCTAAAGTATGGAACCCTGGAAAATGACCACACTAAACACACAAATGTTAGCCATCAATGAGGTCGAGTTCCACATGCGTTTGTATAATGTGTAATTCCCAAATTGATCTATTGTTGCTCGGTCTAGGATTCCCAGCGCTTTTTCCGCATCCCAAACCCCAGACTTCCAACTTTTGCACTTTTTAAGCGCTCTACAGCATTCTAGGCGAGGAGACCAAAGCACACCTTCCTTCACATCAAAAACAAAACGCTCTCAATGTTACAATGAGGATCCTAGCGGCGCCTGGAGGTTTTTGTTCATGAATATAATAACGAGACGTAATAAATATCGTGTGTATGCCACACAAGCATAAGCATTAGGGCAGGTACACTTACACCCCGTGGTCGAGGAGAATTTGTATGACAGCGAGTGGGTCGTAGGAGTCGATGACCTGGTTGGCGTGAAGGTCCGTAAAGGTGCCGAGGTCTCGGCATAGCAACGTAAGTGGGGTCGAACCTTCGGCGTTCGTACAGTTCACGTCGACGCTCGTCGTCGTCTGCAGATAATATCCAAACAACCGTTGTAGGATGAATCACCAGCCGAAATCGTTATCATTGAATGCAATAAATCACGCAAGTACTCAAGCTGCTATTCTCTGATAAATTGATACTAATACGTCAAGAAGACCGCTTGTTGAAAAAATAACAAAGCTCTACATCTACATCAAGGCCAAACCTTCTAGATTAATCCCAATTACACATAACTTTGACGTGTAGGCAGCAATAGGAATCAGATGAAGCTGAATTCATACCAGTTATTTATGGTATCTAGTAAAATCTAGTACCGTGAATCTAGTAAAAATAAAGTAAAATATATGCGCATAAAAAACGTATGTAAATGACGTCTCCGTCATGGATTTCCTTTCCCTAAAAATGTTAATCTTGGACTCTTAAACGTTGCTACCGGTTTACTGCAGGTTGCAAAACAGATTTGCCTATGAAGTGAACTGAGGGGATTGAGAAATCTTACGTAATTTATTTTAAACGTTTTTAGTCTAAAGAATTGATCTTTACTTGATGAGAAATAAGGGCATCTTGTTAGAATAGGATGGTGAGCACTGTCTGCTGTACATATAATAGTATGGTGGAGGACCTCTAGTTATCATTATTTCAACAAGTACATTGATTTAGTAGCTGTTCGAGATCTGCGTAGTTGTATTTTTATCCCTCTCGGCATGATCTACTACTAATTCGTTGACGATGCAACTATGACATAGATAAAGGCTGACGTAGCTAAGTATAATTTTTGGAATTGCGGATTTGCCGTATTCTGACTGCTGTGGTATCCATGATAAACCCCAATCCATCGGGACGTACACTAATCAAATAATATTCGCATTCCACTTTTTGGGGCTCAAAATCATTGTGTCGGTTTTAGCAACAATAGCTTCTTTTCTAATCCCACGGCGGCAAGACTCCAGCGACATTACCTCTTACCTCTGCACTGCGTGTACACTATAAACACCGATAACAAAAATAATAACGAAACCATGACGGGAGGACTCCCCTGGATCATCCTAGACATCTTACAAGCCGCGCCTGGAAAATAGGTCCTTGTAAAGATTCGCTCAAGTTTTGACAAGTATGCACCCACTGATTGTCTCGCTCTCTATCTCTATAAACACAGCCTTGGTTTGCCGAGATCACCCATGTAATGCCAGTGCCGACAACCCCTAAATACAGGGAAGGCCTTGCTGCTTACGACAAAACTGCCAAATATATATATATATATATATATATATATATATATATATATATATATATTAGGCAAGGTTTGTAGATTTATCAGCTTTGAAAGCATGGGATAGAGCAAGTCTCTTTATACGTGAGTGGGGATCCTGGTATTAGAAGGGCTGCTGACTTCGTCGTCGTCTACTACGCTGCTTCGCAAAATCTCTTTGACTTGTTAGCGGAATCGCTCATTGCTGAAACGGTGGCGAGGAAAGTCAAAGAAGGCTGTCTGGGCTCTACTTGACCCTGACCTCCTAACAAATCATGTAGACAGACAGCAAATGGCTACAACAGCGTCAAAAGCTGTGTCTAACTAACCTAACAGAACTGGTTGACTTGACGCATACAAAAGCAGAAATCCGGCGAGATACATTATGGACGTTCCTAAAGGATATCGCAAGACATACGAACTATCTCTTTGGCTGTCTGCAGGAGAAATACAATTTCCATTATGGATGCCATAGGCTGAACCAACCCTCGAGGAAGTGCTACGTTCACACCTCGGAATTGTTCTGACTGAGAAAAACTGATTAAGGATGATGCTTGCGATGATAATGATGATAATAATAATAATAATAAAAATAATACCAAACCACGGGACTTGGTAGCTACCGGTGAAGCAAGGCCTGATAGAGTAGTCATCCCATTATAGTCATAATTAAAATTCTTAGCATGGAACGTCTCATGTACGGCGACCGTTTTCTAATTGCACTACAGCTCGAATGAGCTAGGCTCGGTAGTGGAGCATACAGAAACCGTAAAAATAAGTAAATGTTCTGAGCTGGTTAGGAAATACATTTTCGTACCTGCCGTAGAGACCCTGGAACCAATCCCTG
The DNA here is from genome assembly GCA_003439945.1 of Dermanyssus gallinae. Classification (NCBI taxonomy): domain Eukaryota; kingdom Metazoa; phylum Arthropoda; class Arachnida; order Mesostigmata; family Dermanyssidae; genus Dermanyssus; species Dermanyssus gallinae. The sequence goes on from QVRM01002201.1 coordinate 49,676, forward strand.
AGCAAACGGACTTGTTCCTCCAAGAACTAGCTAAAGTCATTCAGGTTATCACAAGAAATCTACGCGAGACGCAGTTTTTGACGCAATGAAGTTCAAGCAGACGGTCGCACCTCGCCATTGAATTAAACAACAATGATGATAGACGAGTAGACCTAATGATACGTATTATTACTACTACTACTACTGCGGCATTGTTTATGCGGGTAACGGGGACTTTAATGGCTATTTAGAGATGCGATTCAAGCAACGGCAACGAACTCACGGCCGAGCATTCACAAACACATCACAAAGTACAGACAGAAGTAGCACAGCAAAATGTTTCAGGTGGAGGGGGAGAGCAGAATAAAGTTAGACTCAGGTCAATTTGTTCATGATGATCATTGATTGATGATTGATCATTTCATTGATGACTGACAGATGAGTGAGTAAGGGATACAGTCTCAAAAAATACAGCAACGGCAGCAGCAGCATAAACAACTACGACGTCTACGACAAAAGCCATCACAACAATAGCAGCAGCAACAACTACAACTTACAAGCAGGCGAAGAACCTGCTCTTTGGCGCCACTCCAGGCGGCGAGTAGGAGACGCTTTTCGTCGCTTTTCACACCGCCACAGTCGACGATCTCGGGCGAACGCAGCACATACTGCACCAGCGATGGCGTCAGGGAGTCGAGACAGTTCTGGCCCGTATAGTTGTGTAACGTTGGATCGGCGCCCGCCTCGAGAAGCGCCGCAATCGCCTGCAATGTCAACCAGCAAGAACGAAGCACGACATTACGACGAGAGAGCATAGACAATCGAGTAGATCAGGCCACGCATAGTAAATGGAAAGTAAATGTATGTATATATATACACGTATTTACATGCACCACCCATGTCTACATATTTTTATGTTAGATAGGTATGTACATATAAAAGTCTTAAATCAACATAGTTGCTACGTTTTAATTCTTGCAGTTGTTGTCCTACGCTTTTCCGACCCCCCCCCCCTCTCTCTTCTGTCCATTGTGTGATTTGTACATATAGATATATCCTGGGCTGGTGGATCCGCCCGCTCGTAGTTGACTTTGTCGCTAATTTGGCGGTAAAAGTGGACGTTATGCCGTACGTAAGGTACGATAACTACTATACCAAATGCAGTCGCGATCAACGACATTTCTCCGCTCCTGGCCGACATAGAACCCTGACATCAACAGACTCATATAAAATCATGCTTTCGTTGCTTCCGTCTTGTTTCAAATCAAACATGCAAAAGCGAAGAACAAACAAATACAATCGTCTGCCGCCACTGTAGCCAGACGCCAAAGCCATAGTTTATGATAATCCACTGTTAGCGGTGCAGTATCTACTCAATTGCAAGAAGGAATACAGAGCCTACTACTCTACCGCTTACGCAGCCGTTATCATGTACGGCCCGCCACGCAGAATACACTAACTACATACGATCTAATCCCTACTTTACAATCAACCACAGCAGATTTCATCATCCGTCTATGTCACACATTGTTTTCCCCATTTATTTGATAAGTGACTATTACACACCTATCTACACGTATGTCTATGACTTTTATCCGATACCTATCGTTTCAGCGTCACGCATGTGTGATGCTTTCATTTGGTTCGTCAAGAAAGAGAAACAAGTTCGCTTTTCGACGGGCCCGCGTCGGCCCTGATGTTGCACAGCCCACGACTCTCTATTCGCGTCAGATAGCGCGAAAAGCTCGAAGTCGGTTCGAAACGTCGTTCATGAAACGCTTCAATGTATATGACATAGACCCACTTTCTGGTCGCGCCTGACCCATCTGACTCAACTAGAAATGCAGCTGTGATTCGGGCGTCGGCAGATCGCCCGGTCCGATCAGCGTCAGCTGCGGCGCGGCAAGAGCGCCAGTAAGAAAGTGAGTGAAACCGATAATGTCGCGGTTTGATCTTGGTTGCTATTGAACTCTCGTGTAGAGACAAACGCCCCTGCGGCCCTGTAAACGCGGCCGCCGATCTGCCGGCCACCACTGGGCAGAAACTTTACCGTTGTGTGTGCAACAGCAGGGCGAGCAAATACTGCCGTAGCGCCATCAACAACTGTCTGTCCTGCTGTATCTGGCTCGATATCTCTACCTGTTCGCATGCTAAGGCTTCGTTTTCTTCCTCTCGAAACGTGCCAGAGTTACGTGATCAGCAAACATCACGATCATCATACTGTTGAATCAGTCAGTGTACTCTGTGTCACAGCCACAATGTACGACTTGCACCTCAAATATGGCGAACTAGCTGGAGAGTGCCAGCTAGGTAGCAACCGGAAAAGTAAATGTTGTTGCACCGGTAGCAGACTGAGCACAGGTCGCCATCGCCGCCGGCACCGCCGCCACCGCCGCTGAAGACGGCCTAGGTATTGGCAAAGTTGAAAAAAGAAATCGACGCCGGCCATGACATGGTCTCGCCCGTAGTGATTCAGCCAGTACGGCCACCCAGCCGGCCATCCAACCGACGACCACAGGGCACAATGAAGCCTCTCAATAGGAATTTCCACCCCACCACCGCCCCACGCAGGGTGGTGGGGGAGGGGTGGAGGAGAGTCGTCCCCGCCCCCTCCACCCTCTGTGTAGTAGAATCGACTAGGGCCATTCATAGTGCTAGCGAAAGCATCTATCTACCTGTCTATCTGCCTACCGTAACAGCCCTGAGACAGTGAGACGGAGACGCGGGCTTAGAGAGCACCCTAGAGCGAGCGCCGGCCCATCACGGCGCGAGTATCAACCGATTAGAACTGCGCAAGCAAGGCGTACTTAAACACGCGACAGCCGAAGCGACTTGCGGTTATGCCGATAGAGAGATATTTAGATCGATAAAGCGCACCACAGACATCAGTAATCAAAGCATGAATCGTCTGTGTCATTCGTCTCTGATAGCTGATTGACGGATACAAAAGTGTCCAGGAATAACTCCGAATAAAAGATCAAGCAATCGTGGGCGATTATTATTGTTGTTGTTGTTGTTGTTGTTGTTGTTGTTGTTGTTGTTGTTGTTGTTGTTGTTGTTGTTGTTGTTGTTGTTGTTGTTGTTGTTGTTGTTGTTGTTGTTGTTGTTGTTGTTGTTGTTGTTGTTGTTGTTGTTGTTGTTGTTGTTGTTGTTGTTGTTGTTGTTGTTGTTGTTGTTGTTGTTGTTGTTATTATTATTATTATTATTATTATTATTATTATTCGAAGAAGCTTGATAGGGTAGGGGCACCGACTCCGACAGTTTAATGACTCACGACGTCCCCCCATCGTCGTGCATAGGGCGCGCTAGGTTCGTTCATTGCATTGGCTCTTTTTTTTCTTTCTTCCTGTGCTTCCTTATCTAGCCTTTCTCCTATTATGACGAGAGGTGGTGGAGGCGTTCGGCTGTGAGGCTGTGCTAGCGGCGCCAGTCGGATAACAGCGCAGACGCGTAAGCGCCGTCGATGCGGACGCAGGTAGCGTGATCGATTGCGCGATTCCACAATTTTGCTACAGTTGTTGCTAGTCCCAGTATTACTCCCACTTCAACTCCCACTAGTCCATGTACTACTACTACTACTGGTGATTATCACCGTTACGACATCACGAATACCTCTTGTAGCGCTGTTTCGCTGCTGTGATGCTGCCACGCACGGCAGCATCAACTGCTTGAAGTATGCCGAATCAGGCGGCATTGGCATGACAAAAATGTATGACTATTATTATTATTATGATTATTATTGTTAGTGTTATTATTGTCGGCCAACCGCTGTTAATATCGTCGTCGTCGTCATCGTCATTGTCGGTGCTACAGGCGGTGCGATTCATTCGACGTCTAGGTACACTGTCATTATTACGTGGCCCTACCGAGCAGTTGATTCTAGGAGCGCGATGAGGTAGTTCCTAAACAATACGAGGGGGGGGAGGGCGGGCTGCAGGGACAGAACAGTGACAAATGTTCAACTTTGCATGAAACTACCAGTACAACAACAGCGATACTAACGGACAGCAACAACAACAACAGCAACCATGACGCGGAGCATTATAGGCGTAAGCGATTTGTCGCTCTGGCTGTCGCACTGCATTACATTGACACAACATGAGATAAGCTTGTTGTTCAGTGTGCCCGAAGAGATGAATCGAGACACAGAAGGGAAACGGCACCATCAAAATGAATGACCTCAATTAACCCTTGATTACGTCAAGCAATTCGCTGTAATCAGACTACGATATATCGATACCTTTACGAATCATCGATAAACAAGGACTAGCTGTCTCCCTGTATGACTGCACAACACATGCGAGATCGATCGAACGACGCAAGAAGTCACACTAGAGATGCGACAGAATATATATATATATATATATATATATATATATATATTATTTATTTATTTATTTATTTATTTATTTATTATTAATATGTTTCCTGCTTCTTGGACGACTGAGAAATAATGACGCTAGAAAACAGAACTGAGCTTCACTGAAGTAGGTCTAGGCAACCAAGACGTCGCAACCAAGACAGTTTGATTTTATTCCTAATCAATTCTATGGCGCCTAAAGAATAAATATATATATATATATATATATATATATATACACGAAGTATTTGTGAATGAATGTATGTGTATATAAAATCGAACGGACTAAGTGCGAATTTCTATAAGCTGCACTGCCAATGCGGAGGAGCGACGCGGCGGAATCGACGCGGCCGTTTCGGGTGCAAACGTTTTTGGTCCGAGCCAGCAATGGCCAACGTTCGGGTGTTGTTACACGCACATAGACACACACACACACACATACAGACACACACGTAGAGACTGTGTCGGATACTCACATCGGGATCCTGTACGAGGCTGGCGACCATCAGTGCGGTGTTGCCCGTCTGCGTATCGCGTGCGTTAACATTGACGCCGTGCTTCTGGAGAAGCTTGCGGAGCTTCTTGACGCCGCCATCGCGGGCAGCCGCGACCAGTCGATGGTCGCCGTGCGAGATTCGCGGCCCGGGCAGGGGGTGGCCGCCCGGCTGGGCCCCCGAGACGGTACCCGTCGAGTGCGCCGACAATGCGGACGACAGTCCCGACGACGAGGACTCGGCCTGCATCATGCCCGCCATCTTTTGAACAGCGGCAGCGACGACAGCGACGACGACAACAACCGATCAAGCAATCGATGATGCCGTCCGTCTTCCGGTCTACCTCGTAGCTACTGCTTCTTCCGGTTCTGCCTCAAGCGCTGCCTATGAGCGTATGAGGGAAAAGGAGGGAGGAGATGTGGGGGGGGGTGCGGTGTGCCCCCACGTCGAGTCGGTGTTGCGTAAATGCGACTTCAACTCTGCTCTATCGCGAGCGAGCGAGCGAGTGAGACTATGCTTGACCACCCACTCCACAGAGAAGGATGGCAAACAGCTCGATTAACCCGATGTTTTGGTTGTAGTGGTGGGGCAAAATGTTTCCAACAGCTTCAATCAACAGGCAGTGAGAGGCCGAGACAGGCAGGCGCCGCGGTAATACGGGTGCGATTAACGTAAGGAGCTCGATTGGCGACAATTTACCAAGGAGGCGCTTGATTGGCAAACTCCAAGCAGGGCCGCCTCGCACGTTCGCGGGGCAGCGTTCCGTGCCGCCTCCGCTTACGCCGACACGGTCGCCCTCAAGGCGTCACGGCTCAGCTGTCACCTACAACACAAACCAAACAGCAGCAACAACAAAAACAACAACACAGTCAATCGAATGTATCCACCAATATAATTACATAGTTATCTAGACTAATAATGTCCGCTGAGCCATGCTCGCCTCCGAAGTGCAGTGAGAGCGTAATTGTAGTATCAAGATAAATCATTATTATACTATCTTGTGCTGTTAGTCTTAGGGCACCCCAGCAAATTTAGGCATGCTATTTTTAATTCGCATATGCCCCATGATCTAAACAAGTCACATCGGCACTCAACACGCACACAAATCATACCGTACATATGTACGTGTTAGTGTCATATAATTCCACACTTATATCCTACCGAATATATGCAGCTTTATTGACTTTAAGTAAAACTTTTCAGAAAAAAATTCCTCTCACACGCACACATGAACACCAGTCCAGAAGCTAACCACCGTTTTAGAAATATATTGTTCGCCAATGCGGAACACATGGAGCTCGTTCAAAGTAGCCCATCCCGTACGTAGATGAATCGTATGAACACTTGTTACCCTTGAGCGTCCAAAGATCATCCAATGTTAGATACATATTGTGAAACCGAAGTGTCACATCGCGACACCTTGTGAAACATGAATCAACTGTTTACCAATTTTATGGTGAAATAAATACTGAATTGAATTGAATACCCTTTGAACGTTGGCCATTCTTCTCCTCGGCTGGCAGCTGAACAAAAACAAAATTCGGTATTCGGTTTGTCGAGGCCAGCCTCAACGGCGGGCTTCGTACGCACAGCACCCAGCACAGCACTCTGCGCGACATTGTCGCTGCTATTATCGAGTACCAATAATACTCTTGTTGGTACACCGTAGTCATCGGTGGTCACCGATCGTTGCTCTTATTGACGATCTGTGATTGTCGGCTTGTAAAATGCAACTAATTATGCCGTAAACAGCAATCAAAAGACCACACACGCCGACCAAAATACACAACACAACGTTGCACACAATTTCGGTCACGAAATTCGAGACGTGCGCCTTTCATATGAATCATAACATATCATATTGTTCATATGAATGTGCTACTTAAGTAATAATAATCTTTTTTTAACAAGGCTTTATTATTACTAATATGCACAGGTATCACAATTACTACTAATACTAATTATATGATATTCACAATATTGCTTGTATGGATAGATACCGCGGACTTCTTTCTTGTTCGGCACAGTCATCTTAAATAATAAATAATACTAATAACCACTCAGTATAATCTTGGCGTTGCCTCTCTGTATTTGCAATGACACCCTCTGTCGGAGAAACGCTGTCGATTTTGGCTTCGCTAAAAAGGAAACAAAAGAGCTTCTTCCCAAGCTCTATTGTCAGACTGAGTCAATCCTTACCCCAAACGCCAGACCAGTCGAGACCGATCGCCATTACGACGTGGTCTTCAAGAAGATGTGCGTATAAGCACCGTTCGTGCATCTCCCGTTGATATGTGATGTGGCAGCTCCCCGCACTGGCTAGTGCACGACAGTTAAGGGCGTGCGTGACGTAACAATAATATAAAAAAAAAATAATAAGTGTAAAAATAATCATTATTATTATTATTATTAAATCGCAGCAGAAAAAAGTCCTCGGTATCCATCGATAATATACGCCGCGCTGAGGTAAAACTTACGACGTATGATATCATATTTACAAGCCATCTCCACTATACTGTTTCATCAAATAATACCAAAACTAGCACTAGCGGAGAATAATTAACACAGAGCGTAAACGTCAAACCGTATCCATATGATCATGTCCAAGTCCTTCAGTGAAATTCCGCATTTCCGCTTAGACGCGTCACGCGTCAATATAATAGTGAATAAAATAAAAGCATAATAACATCAACACAGCCGCTATACAACGCTGCGCGCGCCCAGAAGTACATGTTGGCCCGGTGTTGCGCTGTTGGTTGTTGTTGTTTTACCTATTTGATTATTCTTTATGTATCATTCTGTGTGCAGCATCGGGTGTGGTGGATGGTGTAATTTCTACACGAAGAGTCACGTCATTTGAAATGCTGGAATAAATCGATCGATCGATCGAATATGCGTTTTGTAGACGCGTGTTTCTAATCTATCTAGTAGGGACGAACTGTGCCAGCCTGCTCAGTCTTAGACATCTTCCCGCCTCCGAGCGAACCGAGCTGTGCCGACGAAAGCCGCTGGTCGACGTAAAGCGTCCTCTGTCGGTCGCGACACACGATGCGGGATTACATTACTCGTGAGTCGGCCGGGAAGACATGACGCAGCACACGAGGAATGAAATGAAAAGGTGAATGAGTTGATACAGCAGCTACAAACAGTCGGACGGACGAAGATTAAAGGGAAAACGCCGAATCGACGAAAAATAAATATATAAACAGAGAGGAGAGCGAGGGGAATGTTCACTCCTGTCCTTGTTTTGTCTGTGAACTGCTGCGTCAACGAACCGTGCTGGTACAGCTAGGGAATAACCGGCTGGGCTGAGTTAGCTGGTCGGCTGCGCTAATTCGGCCACGCGTAACATCGTCATGAATTACGTGGCGCCAACACCACCACGTAAAATATCGTCGCCTGAAAGGTTCCAATATTCATTCGACATTGGAATCTAACTCCACCCTTTCAGATCGTGGAGCGAAGCAATATATATATATATATAAATCAAAAAGCCCGTCACCCCATGAGTTACATACATGGAGAATCAGTAGCCGATACTAGAAAATGGTCTACGGGACCGCGCCTATCTAGTTACGACTCTCTTGACTATGCACTTTGCTCTGTGCGCAGAAACGGACGCCAACAGCAGCAGCAGCAGCAGCAGGAAAGCTGTTAATTTAAGCCCGTTGCCGCGCTTAGATCCACAAACCGGAAACGATATGGGACAGACATTTCTCTATGCTCATCTCTCTCTCTTTATATATACTAAAAAAATAGAAAGAAAATATGAAAAAAAAATCAATAAACATTGAAGAACTGCTCGTCTCATCCTCCTATCCTCGTAGTGCATGTATATATATATATATATATATATATATATATCCATGCTAATGTATAGGTAATTATTGAACGCCATACGGCCAACACTTCGTGCGTTTTCAAAGTTTACAATCAACAATTTAAGGTATCACATTATCTTAGGTCTTCGCCACCAGATTGCCACCCGCAAGCACTGGCAGCTGTGTGTCAGCATTCTGTGTCGGTGTTTTCGTCTGTGTCGGAGTGAGAATAATAGCGATAAATACTAATCATCATACAATCCTACTGAGGGGATTTTCACAAACCACACGAACAGGTGCAGATGAGATTGGCAATCGCGCCTGACACTGGTTACTTACTAGCACGCTCTGCCACCAAAAACAGAAGCAAGAAATTCCGAGTCTCTTCCGCTTTTGATATATCGAGTTGAGCTAGTTGAAATAACAGGGCGCCCTGCTGTAGCCAGCGGCAGATGTCAGAGGGACTAGAACTGTCGCACGGCGGAACTATGGCAATCAATCACGCAAGCACGAACAAAAAACAGGCGGCCATCCGACGCAGAAGTGATAGCAAATAGATATGTACACCCACACACTTACATGTATAATGCCGGTATAAATGCCAAGGCTTCATAATCAGGGCCTAGTTAGGACCTAGGGCCAACTTCACAGTGAAGTCCGCCAGGGCGTCAACTCACGGCGCCAACTCAATGCGGCTGTCGTTCTTCACCACGGTACTGGCAGTAGAGAAGTGGCCAGCGAAGTCACGAAGAGCACTAACAAAGCCTCAAATCTAGAGGTGCCCACCTCTCATTGAACCGCTTTATCTATTCTCGAATCCACCAGCCTCTATGGGCGTCAAGCGTATACTCGTATTCCGCCAGCAAATAGGCGCAATAACAACGACAACAACAGCAAACAAGAACCACGGCAACAAAAAAGAAACAACAACAGTAACAAGAAAACCAACAAGAACAATAACCAAATCATTCAGCAGCCAGCAAGCCAGAATGACCACAACAATAATCAGATCAACCTCAATATCAAAATCACAACAACAAAAACAACAACAATAACAACCTCAACAGCAAAGCTACCCTCTTTTCTATGGTTGTGTAGAGCGCGCCACTGTGTGTGAGCATAGCGCGCCAAAAATACTAATCTCGTGCTATTTGAACGGTCTCCTCGCTACACCGATCATTCTCCAAATAAAGCCAATAACAGCTACAAAAACAATAATAGTCACCAGAAACAAGAAAACCATACATTGCTGAGAGCCAGCGGCCATGCTGCTGCCACAAGGACCGTTGGAAAGTCTAGATATCTCAACAGGTTCGGCCCTCGGTACATTGAGACAGATATGCTAGTGTCGCCGTAAAGGCGTACCTGTTGAGTACCGGAAGGGTTGTAACTAATGATCACGTATTATATATATCACGTAAAAAAATATATATATATATAATTGTTTTATACGCTTATGAAAATATATATGCGGAAAAACAAAAACACTCTAGAGTACTCTGACCTGCATATATCGACATAGAATAAACGAAACCTGCGTCACTCGCGGCCATAGCCGTTGACCCTTATCTGGTCGCCGATTTTGTTGAAGTAGGCAGGAAGGAGTTTTGCCTGTTTAGGCTCCTAATACAAACAAAAAGAATGCATCGTTGTGTTGTTTTGCTGTTTCAGCAATGTCGGGTACATGCGTTTCTTGTTTATGCTCGGTATTCATTTTATACGCGTATTTGTTGTTTCGTTGTATGTGTCTAGTTACAGTAGTCGTAGAACTATTCCATACTATCAATCAGTTACAATGCGAGAGAGAATGAACGAGTTTAACACGAGTTAAGTTACTGGTGAAAAATCAGTACCCAATTGATATTACGCTATTATTATCACATTATTATTATTATGGTTTATTAACACCCAGGTTGGGTAAATTTTAAGTAAGTACATCAGTCTGAATCAGTGGTTTTTCTGCGTCAGCGGATCTTCCCTCATCTTGCGAGTTCAGCTATTGATTGCACTGCTGGACATGCTGCGGCGTGGTATCTATCACAATGGCCTAAGCATCTCGCGCACTTACAACTACTCCTGAGGATTGTGGAATTCTTGTGTGCTGCATAACACGTGATGGAACCCGTGGGCTGCAAATGCCGTAGTTAGATGCCTATTCTTATATCCGGCTGCTCGCCAGGTTGTACTCCTCATCGCTATCGTCGTGTATATTCCTATGTCTATCTCCTTTAATTTTTCCCCCCACTTCGTAGTGTAGTGTGTACATGAGCATATAGAAAATGTTTATGCAATCTTTATTTAATGTGTCAATGTAATTGACAAGGCTTCTCGCTATCTTCTGGTCGAATGAGTTGACACTTAACTCGCGGGTGTTCATAGTGCTCTTGTACGAGTATATCTAGTTTCTTCGACGACGATGACACGTTGTTGGTGGACGGGAGAATGGAGGCTTTCGAGACAAAACACAAGGCTGAGACTTCACAAGGAGATTCGCTGAGCTGCGTATCGTTTACCCTTCTTCTTACTGATCATTTCACCTAAGTACGTCGAAAGGTTCGGAACGTCGTGATGGTGATGGTAAACCAACCATCGGTTATTAAAGCTATTATGTGATGGTGATGTTGTACGCTAGTGACATCCCGGTGGCCCACAAAGACATTGCAGCGCATTCCTACGATTGCCAAAAAGTACCTTGACTCCAAGCTATTGCAGATTAACTTGTGTAAACAAGGTCGTTAAGTTTCGACGTGGGGGGGGGGGATCGGAGGTCGTGGCGCTATGCTACAGTGGCCAGCCATTGGTGTTTGCTAACTCCTTCCGATACCATGGTCTACGAATCCACAATTTGGAAACGTCAACGTTTTCAAAGCATATTGATGAAACGGTGCGCTCAACCCTAGTTGCTCTTTATGCGGTAGTACATAATGTTTGGCTCTCAAGTGACGCGGCAGTGCTTTTTTTGTGCTGAAGTCTCTGCCGAAATTGGCGTACAGCTTGGACGGCCTGTATGAAATGTCGTCCTGCCGCTGGCAAATTAAATTACTTTAAAAGGTCTTTCGCGTTACAATTAAAGCGCGTGCTTTGGCTTTCCATTAGGGATGCACATGCCCGGATTCCAGCAGAGATTGCACATGCCCGAAGCTCCGCCTCTTTCGCAATTTCTGGGCGAATGACAGCGGAAGAAGACGACAGAGGTAGCGGTAGAGGTAGATACTCTTGATATATATATTTTTGCTTCATGGCTGTGGGCCGAAGCGGCCTGCGCCGATCACTAAGCATACTCTAGGTACTCGGGAGCTTCCACAAAAAGTACAATGCAAGTACCTGTAAGGAAGCTGTTAATTACTCGGCGTTGCAGCGCAGATCTTTGAACGAGATACAACATAAGTACAAAAAAAAAAAAAAAAATATATATATATATATATATATATATATATATATATACATATATAGAGGTTTTCTATGCGACTAGACCTTTTGCCTCTTTTTCGGAGCGAGCGCAGAGTCAGCAGGATTAGTCAGCTGGGTTGGCTCGACGACGCGACCGACGCTGAATCGCGCACGTGATACGGAGACATCGAGTCGCCGATATTCGGCCGACGGAATCAGCCAACCGGTGGCCAACCCGTGGCCTATGGCTAACAAACGCAAATAATTGAGTAAAGCCAACGAAGGGCTAGCCAATGGCCGGGAGGCCAAGCCAAACAAAGCACTCACTCGTGCTTCGTTCGACCTTGAGAGACCAAAGGCAGGGAGGGCAAAGACCCGGACCTCATTGGCCTGAAGTCGGGGCCGAGTAGCCAAGCAAAGCAACTACTGTCGCCGCACGAAAGACTCCCAGGCCGCCAAGAGGGCGCCATGGTTAAGGACCACGACGTTGATGGTGATGGGATGCCAACACGGGCGGGGATTGCCTGCGATCACGACGATAGAGGCAGAGGAATTCAGAAAACACTCTCCGCCTAGTCTTCCATTTGCCAAGCAAATTTTAAGTTGTCGTCGTCGTCGTTGTCGTTTTCTTTTTCATCGTCGTTGAGGTCTGATAATTAGGTGAGCTAAGAATGTTAGGAAAAGCTAAGCTAATACTAATAATAATCATCATCATCAGTGGCGGCGAGGTCCAGGGGAAAGGGGGGGTAGTGCGTTCGATGGTTGTCATCTATCGCCAGGGTGTCGCCGGTTCGATCCCCGATTGTTGATCGAATACCGTTTCAACGATGCTCACTGAGAATAGATGATAAAGCATACCGCTGAGGGTCAGCGACCATGCTGACACTCAACACTGTTTGGAGTAAACCCTAGATGCTTCAGCATGTTCGCTTATACTGCCACTCTAAGCTCAACTGGTATATAATCGTGACACGTGTATTTAGGTAAACATGTCAAGCGAATAAATAAATAATGCAGAAGACAGAAGCTATGAAGTTTAGGCACGCGGGCAGGCTGGCCGCGACCGACACACTTAGGTTAAATGGACAAGACCTGAACTATGTAAATAAGTTCACATATCTCGGTATAACAGTGACCCCCTCAGCCAAGATCTTCGCTGCACATATAGAGGAGAGGCCTTGACAAGCCTTGAAAGCCCTGCGACAACCCTTAAGAAACCCCAGATGCTCTCGATTAAGGCAGCGCTAGCTCTATTTGATATGAAAATAACGCCAATTGCATCGTACGGGATTCAGCTTGTATGGGCAAAACTAAGCTCGACTCAACTTGGTGCTCTCGATCGGGTGAAGCCAGCTTATTTAAAGCGGGTACTAGGTTTACATACGTCAGCATACAACCGCCTCACGTATTTGCTGTGCGATGCTCCACTATTCGTGGAACAGGTCAAAAAACAGTTTGCGCTTCCAGACACCCCTGCATACAGCGAGTTCATACGGCGATATGAAGAGAAAATGGCAGAGATCGACCCACATTTTTATATGACAGATGCAATGGTTAGGTCAGAATGGAAGGGCACGAGCAGGACAAACAGGCACATGACCGCCCGCTTTGCTGTGCACGGTTTTCACCACCTTCTATGTCAGAAAGACGCTTGCCATGAACCCTGTGACACATGTGTTTGTAAATATTGTTATGGTATATGTGTAAGATATCATGGCAGTGAGTGCAAAGCAATCCTCTCTCTAACAAAGCTGGCACTGAGCGATTTTTAATATTATTATCATTACGAGACTGTAGTGATATCGATCGTACTATTGTATATTTTACCCAATCTGGTGTAATAATGCCACTGTTTCCAGGTATTATATAGGCGTAGGTATTATATAGAAGACGAGCACTGCCGAGTGTGCAAACGTTTTGTAATTGATTAATAAATCATCCAATATTTTATATATATATATATATATATATATATATATATATATATATATATACACGTATTATATATATAGATATACACTTTTGTCGTCATCTATCGTTAGTCGATGCCATGTAACCGGTACACGAAAGCTTGGTGCGCTGCTTGCAGACAATCTGGCCGGGTGAAGAGGATTGGAGGCTCCGTCGTTCATTGGCCTTTGGCGTTAATACACGAGTAGTACATTGTAGCCTTGTGCATTAGAGGGTGAGTCTCTCTGTGTATATATACTTGTATATATGTATTAGTGCGTGTGATCTTTCCTCCAAGTGACAGCTGAGTCAACTGCTCTGGCGAATATGACGTTGGACGACGGGCCAGCGTCTTCCGGTCGTACCGCGCTCATTCGCGTTCAAATGGTAATCGTGAGTTGACGACATAGACATCCGCCTGCTGAATCAAGTATGACTGCTAACATTTGTAAGCAGCAACCTTCACCATGAAATATATATATATATATATATAAGTAAACGGCAAAAAACGACCCCGGTGGGCTGACGTGTTATCGTGAGGAAGGAACCATCGGAGTGCTTAAGGGACGCTCTAGAGCTCTTCCTGATGAGCCTAGTGAAAACCGTTGGCAGGCAGTCTGCAGTATACCAATCGCTCGTCACCACCCTTCTTCCAGTTCGACTATCGCCACAATTCCACTCCTAGAGAAGAAGATGGCGACTATCACCTTGCCAGCCGACCACTGGCCTTTACTTTCGTGGGTGAACGCGCTTCTACACCTGACCACGTCGAGATCTAGCATTTATGTAGAGAGTAATCAAGTGTGCACTAAGTATCTCATCACCCGTTATGAGTCTCGAGAACAAAGAAGACCGGTCCTGGCCGAACTTTGTCAGACATTCTCGGAAAGTCCCGCTCTTCTTTTTCGTCCTATCCTAAATCACGAGGTTCTCATCGAGCAGACTTTTCGGTAAGTACGAGGTGGTCGAGCAGAATCTTATGAAGGGATTTAGGCATCCAAGCCCAAAGATTTTTGAGTACAGATGTTGTGGCACCAACGCGCTGCTGCTCTCTACTTTCTTACACCGCTATATATATTATATACAATTTGAACACTTCAGCGACCGTCCTACCGGGCGAGAAAGTGCAAAGACCGCCGTTGAGTCTGGCAGCTCGCTGCGTGGAATTTAGCGCATATTTGCGAGCAGGGCCGGCAACGACATTGATCGCCAATTTGGTCAAATCCTTGAGTCAAACACACCAAGTGATGATAGCCATGCACAATGTACCTTGTGTACAAGTGCCGGCTAGTGCATGCCATTCCATCCCAAAGCTCCCTGGCGAGGTACACATCTAACTGCGCTACCTCAGCCGAGGCCTCGGTCACTTTTCCCTGCCACTCTAACAAAAGTTGCTGAAGTGGTTCAGTAATAGGTGACTTAAGCCTGACTCTGATTGTAGATTCGATATTTACTACGCGAGAAAGTTCAAAAATTCTTCCAGAATTCCAGGTACATCTAGACACAACCTGCTACCACCGCTTCTCTGCAAATGTACATGCATGCGTTTTGTAGATCCGAAGTCTTGCAACAGGCACCAGAAACTTACCGAAAGACAGAAAGGCACACATATATGTATCCCTATGAATTGGACAAATGCCATAGCACAAACAATTGTGAATCTCGCAATCACGTGAACTAAAAAGGTGAAGTATCATCTCTTCGTTGAGGTTGCTCGTATTACTTGCACCGATACCAATAATAATCATCGCTGTCTGAGCAATGAGGGGTAGCTTATGAACTCGAATCAGTGCCCTCCAAGAGTGCCATCTGCTCGACTACCTTCATTCACAGTCGATTTCGGGTCTGCCTTGTTGCTACTATGGTTGAAAATACAAACGGTGCCTTGCAGCACGATGGTGTCTATATATAGCCTACTATCGGGTCAGCGAACAAGATAAAAACCGCGACGAAACATCGATCGGCATCTTCATAGAGCACAGCGCATAATCTTGATTCAATGCAAGCAGTCAATGAAAGGCAATTACCTGGGGAGAACTATTATCACGGTAATGCGATAATGGTGATAGTGATGATAACCGTGATGATGATGCTGCTGCTTAGAATTACAATTATGACTGCATGTGTTATTATGATTGCCCAGAGAGAAGCGATGAAAAAACTCCTGGCGCCAGAATACCCAGGGGCGTCTGAAGTGAGAAACGGTAGTGTTGTCAACATTCGCGGTCGTCGGCCCACGACGGCATAGGCGATACGCAGTGGACAGAACGCGACAGAAGTCGGAGTCATCGATCCGGCCGGAAAGGAGGCGCCGCGTTTGTCGCGGCTTCTTGTGGCGGCCGCTGCCATAAATGGAGCTCGTTCTACCTGGCCAGGCGCCTTCATACGAAGGCGAAGTGACACGCTTCGCAACACGGTTACAGCACAATTCCACTGCTTCTGCGTGTGCTGCATCTAGTTGCCGCGCTTGGTTTCGACCGATACCGGTTATTATATTATTATTATTATTATTGGGAGCTTGGGAAGAAGCTCTTCGAGGCCACAGCGGAGCCAAGATCGACCGCTTTCCTCCGACAGAGAGTGTCATTAGAGTTACAGAGAGGCAACGCCAAGATGATGTTGAGTGGTCACCGACACGCAAGCAATAAGAATATTATAAGCAATATTGTAGATATTATATAAGTAATATATTGATAATTGTGATACATGTACATATTGATAAAATAAACCCTTGTTCCAAAAAAAAATTGTTATTATTATTAAAAAGTAGCGACGGTGGCTTAGGCGGCTAACGCACCATTCGAAACGGGGCGTTGCCATGGCAACCACGGTTAGCAAAACATCGCTAGTTCGAGCCCTGGCCGTGCTGGTAGAATTTGTTGGACGTGGTTGTCATTGCCTTGCTGCTACATACCTCTGCTGGAGAACGCCTATATAATTCCAGTACGAGAATGCAATGACGATAGATGCATTTAGACGCTATCGTGCCACAGGCAACTTAGCCCATTACGAGCGTCTAAAATGTAGTTGTCAGAGCGTTAAAAAAAGTAGAAAGGGCGAGAATATAGAGAGAAAAAAGGCCATGACACTCTCGGCCTTTCTGCCGAGAGTCTCTGTGTCGGAACGGGTGTCGCGCTGCAAAGCTACGTGAAGACGGCAAAGTTTCCCTGTAACTCTGGCTCTGGAAACCGATGGGTTTGCAGAAACGATCCCCGACAGTATTCCTACCACCATAACTATGATCAATTGTCGTCAATACGACAAGCTACTAGCTTGTACCAATCCGCGTAGCAGACCACTTTGTCACTGTGGCGGCTTTAGCATGTACAAGTGTGGTTCTAACCAACCAAAAATATGTACGTAAGTGTATATGTAATACATACAGTGCAGCGTCGCTGCGGTGCAAGATTCGAGACCATTATCGATTATTCATTAGCTTCTTTTGCATATCCATATTAGAGTTTGAATCTGTTCACTGAATAGTTCATATACATATATATATATATATATATATATATATATATATATATATATATATAGTGTTCAATTCAATTTTGGCTAGGCTGGAAGGAGTGGTAGATTTCGTCAAAATGTGCATTCTCTTGCAGTAAAGTTTGCCAAGGGGAGTAATGACAAAAAACAATTTTTTTTTCAACCGATGTTGTTGACCGTACATATAGTTACAAAATATGCGATTGCAAGAAAATAAGCATCCAACGCGGCTGGCGAAATAAAAATACTCATATTGAAAACAGTTTGCAAAGACCCAGGAGCATCTTTTGTTCATCCCTCACTTTCAATACATTAAAAGTGTGTCATTCCGCTCATAAAACAACCACATTCTTGAATAGATGCGTAATTCATGGGAATTGTTTTGGTACCAACTCAAGGGTGATTCACCTCGTGAGATGATAACTTTAAACCATTACCGGACCCCCTTCCCCAATATCGGATTCCCAGAGAGTTTCAGGTTAACGTAGGGGGGGATTAGGCAGATTTTACTATTACAACATTCACATGCCCACCAAAAAACTGTTTGTTCACTTAGTTGCTGTGGTTGTTGCACATATGGTTTGTATGTACCGGCGCTACGGTAGATGGCGGACAATGATGCCATAATCGACGACATTCCTTATATGTTATTGCTTCTGTTAATGTCATCACAGCTGATGTTGTTAACTGTTATTTATTAAAGAGCGTTCATCAGCCATATATATATATATATATATATATATATATATATATACGGATAATTTAATTATTCCTTCCTTGACTGACTGAGTGGCTGATGAAATAATTGATCGATTGCTATATAATAATAATAATGATTATTATTATTATCAAACGTATATTGGGACTGCCTGAAAACGCATCTGTCACACTAGCCTTAGAACTGTGAGAAAGAACGCTCACGGAAGACTTGGTTCTCAACAAGGTCCCGTTCAACACAGAAGCATTGTACTTCTACCGAACATTCAGAGAATCAAGCATACAGTTTGCCATAAAAGACTACACTGATGGACCAGCATTTTGTTCTGATAAATGGAAAGGAAGCCGCCAACGGAATCGCGCCGGAATTGTCTGCCGAACGACATGGCACGGATACCACCATTTTATGTGCATGAAGCCAAATTGTTTTACCATTGAAGAATGCGTATGTAGTTTTTGTGGACAGTCCGATATTGGGCGGTACCACATGCTTGTATGTAAGGAAATTGTTGGACCTCCCTAACAGCCAGAGTTGATTATATAATGTGTAGACCACACTGTTGTATTGTGACTGTAACTACCAATTCTATGGTGAATAATCATGAATGAAAATGAATTATTATTATTATAATTATTATTATTATTATTATTATTATTATTATTATTATTATTATTATTATTATGTATTCACTAGCTTGCTCGCTCTGTGATCTTGTGTGCGACGCGTTCAGCGCGCAACTGCAGTCCGTCTCCGGGTCGTCGACGAGGTCGGTCGACGAGGTGATTCGCAGCTTGTGCGATTCCGGAGCTCGACCAGCAAACGGATAAGCGGGGACGTGACGCACCACCATCATCACTGATGACTTGCGCCCCACATCGCGCGACACCAATCGTCGGCGTCTGGTTGGCTGGGTGTCTGTGCGGTGTAGCTACGCTTGACACTGCCATGCGGCGGACAAACAACCGCGACGTGATAAATTCGCCATCGACCACGACGATCACGGCCGACGACAACGACGACGACGACGACAACAACAACTGCAGCGTTAACATTCAAATTGCCCGCGTATCGATGCCGTAAGCTCAGCTTCTGCAGCAGCAGCAGCAGCCGCAGTAGCTTCTGCTGTACATAACGTCCCTGCCTACCCTGACGAACGGGGCGGGGTGGGGTACCGACGAAGTTCGACGAAGTAGCACTGCTGCGCCGAAAAAGTGCGGCTTGTATTTGGAGCGGCCCAAACAACCCCTCACCATGGCCAACGAACGATATAGAACATCATTGAATATAACACACACCTTTAAATGCAACTCAAACGGACGGAGGGAGGACGTGAAGGAGGGGGGGAGGGGGGTGACGAAGACTAACTTAAGAAACGCGAGACAGACCGGGGTGGTGTTGATGAAGGCTAACTTAAGAAACGCTGGACGACAGGGCGGGGGGGGGGTGTTGATGCAGACGTATTATGAATGCTAACTTAAGAAACGTTGGACAGGGCATTGTTGATGCAGAGTAACTTCAAAAACGCGAGACAGGGCAGAGTAAGTGAGGGTAAAGACTAACTTAAGAAACTGTGTTGTCATACTTTTTCTGGCGCACTCTGTGGGCAATAGGATGCTGGACGAGCGTGATACTTGTTGCTGCCTTGATGCTTGATGTTGGCACCAGGTGGTGATGAGCGCTGTGGCGTTATGCGTCGACGACCACGATGGTGGCGTCGTTTTGGCCATGCGCCAGCCCAAAAACAAGGGAAAAAGCATGTCTAGGTGTTCTGTATGCCGCGAGACGACGGATACATCGCAGGAGAGGGAGAGTAATGTGAGGTAGGGAGTCTCCGAGAGGTGATGGCCGCCGTTAGACCGTTCAATCGGATGTCAATAGGATAGTGGTGAACAGCAACTAGCTGACCAGTATGGCAGCAGACATCGAGCCAGACAGAAGCGAATGAGAAAAAATCGGCAGGAAGAGAATCATCAGCACTCTTACTACTTACAGTCTGTCGTGGGTCAACTAGATGGGCGTAGTGCACTCTCAACAGCCGATTATCAGCCGGCGTAACAGCCAGCAACAATAAGACATCGACACGAACAAGTAGCGACAACAACAACATCAATAAGACAACGACGAAAGCAACGCCAAGAACAATTGCAATAATAATAATAATCATCATCATCATCATTTAAAAACACTAATAATAACAATTCTAACAGCGCCCCCCGCGGCAAACTAAAGCTGAGCAGAGTTAGTTACCCGCATCGAATTCGTTTCTAAACAAACGATCCCAAACGATAAACCCTGGACGTCTGTCTGGCAAACGTACGTCTATGCGTCTGATGTTGTTCACTACTAAAAGCAATGGCTTTGTTCCATCACGTTGGACAGAAGCTGCAGTTAGAGCGGAACAAGTCTAGCGAGCACAACTTCAATTTCAATTCTCGCCGTGTCGTTTTGTGTATCGTCGAAAGCGTTCTAGTAGACTGACTAGGTGCACGGTGTGTTATGGCAGCGATTGAGAGCTACACTACAAGTTAATACACGTTAAACTAGAATTACGAATATTTTAAAAGAGGTTGTTACGTTACAGCTAACACGTATTTATTTACCGATCTACTGTTTGCGTATATATATGTATATATATATATATATATATATATATATATATATATAAATATATATATATATATATATATAGTATATATATATATATATATATATATATATATATATATATATACATATATATATATATATATATAAATATATATATAGTATAAATAAATATATTAACGTTTACAGCAACTGAAGTGCACTCACACTATACGTCAATAGGGGTTAATACTATGAAAACAACGTTCCTATTACAATATTTAATCATCAGCAACATATATATTTAAATTTGGTAGAAAATTGGTAGACAAGTGTCACTCAGCGCACATATGAAACAAATTATACAGCCTACAATAGGTCTTCGACAGACCATCTAGTCTCAGATCACTCGGCCACTGTCGGTGACCTCTCGAATTGATCTACGATGGCCGTTGTCATCCGTGCGCGTCTTGTACGCGTCCATTGACATATATATTGAGAATATATGACGGAGCTATTCCGTATGGATTCAGGCCAACACAGCGTGTGCGCTGGTGCTGCTGCTGTGGCTACCGCTCCCGTGGGCAGTTGACATACCGTTACGGGTCCTTCTCAGGTCGTTTTTCCTGGCATGTCCTATATCTCCCTTTTTTTCTCTCCCTCTCTGTTCACAGAAGATCACGCACTACAGTTGCTTATTGATGGTCACCAACCCCATCATAATTGGTGTTGCCACCGCCGGTCGTCTATCGACAGAGCACACAATTCGCGGATTCGCGACAATTGATGATTAGGAAGATTGTTCAGTCGGCCCGGTATTCGGTCCGGTGCGCCAAGACGATCTTCGTCGTAAAATATTTCTGGTCGGCAGCAGCCGCAGTAACAGGAACAATAGCAATAACTTGGCGATACCGTCTAGAGCAACAACAAACACCAACAACAGCAGCATCAATAACTCCACGACAGCAGCTATCTACCTTGATGGACTTTCCTTGTAGAAGGTCCCCATTTCCTTTCTATTTCAATCCGATCAATCCGACCAAGCTGACACAATACCACCACTATCACTAGATACGCTGTGTTAATACAGCGCCAACGACGAAATAATAAACTTCAGAGGTCGACAGAAAATAAGGAAGAAAACTTTTCATCCGATAATTGTTCGCTCGGGAAAAGTAGCATGCCCTGGGAGGAATCCTGGAAGAGACAACGATCTCTTGTGAAGAGACCACATGCAGACATGTGGAAAAACAAAAATGAGGCGTTTGCACAGTGTGCGCCGCTAAGCGGTATCTCGCAATAGTACAATAGATTCAGATGGCTATATGTATATTTTCTATTACTCTAGATAACGTATCGCCATGGTCAGATAGAGGGACGCCGGTGATTGCAATATAGAGAAGATGTGAGATTGTCGAGAATCGTGAAGAATTTCGAACTATATCACCTCCGACAGCTAGACAAAAAACAGCTGAGCGGGTGGACCTCGATTGCTGACTGACCGAGGTACTCCCATACGTTACGCTTAATTTGCTTTCTTAATTGCCGGCGGGCGTCTAATGAATTGTACTTACGCTCGCAAAGAGAAGAAATCTAGATCAATCGTAACAAAAGCTACGAAACCATTGAGAAAACGTCGACGTTTCCAATTGTGAGTCGCCTTCTTTGCGGCACAAAAAAATAAACCGCGAGGGCTGTTCTGGTTTCCGAAGTTGCTGCAAGTGTATTTTTGATGATCGCGGCAATCTTGCCATCGCAGCATGAAATTGAGAGCAAATTTCCTTCGCACTTTCTCACCCACTGAGTAGGAAACGCGGCAAAAACCAGCTGATCGAGCGCGGTTCGGGCGCACACAACGGCTTTGCGTCGGATCGAAGCCACTAATTTAGTTAGCAAGGACTGGCAATTTTCTCACGAACCCTTCCGGCAAACCTTTCCCACATTTGTGATATGGACACGCGCACAACCACGTCGAATATTTTTTGGCCCACAAGCAAAGCCAAACGCGCGAGGCACTCTTCCTGTCTGAACAAATGACGCGAGAAGCTCGCTTGAAAGTTCGGCAGATAACCGAGTCGCTTGATAAGTCGGCAGATAACTGAGTTAAGCAACTGACTAGTGTGCACTTGTGGCGTACAGATGCGTATGTAGATAGGGTATGGGAAAAGAATAAACATTAAAGTATCAATTTAAAATTGTCAGATAATATAGTATATCATCTGGAAATGAGTGTGAACTGTGTGTAATACGAACACATTTGTAAGATTGGCGTAATTGTTCGTATTCGAGCATATGCGTATTGAACACTTGGATTCGCACGAATTGCGTGACTTCTGGGGTGTTCAGGCTACGTTTTCGCATAGCAGAAAATACCGATTCTTCAAGGTTGAACACGAAAACATCTCTATTTGGTCAAAAATAGAGATGCTTTCGTGTCCTACGTGCGACACCGTGTTCTACGAAATTTTGCTTCTATGGAAATAGAATGCCTCCCCAGTCTCTTTAAGCTCTCTCCAAACTATGACTGGAGTTGGCCACTGCCTGCAAGTCGTCACCTCAAGCTTACAAACTTTATCTAACTTTTGCTGAACAGAGATGATATCATTACCTCTCAACGCGTCCAAACACGTTTGAGCTGGCTCGAGGAGTAGCAACATTCCTGCTAGAGAATTTGACCGTTCCCTATTGCCTGATCCGTCTTCTTCTTGAAGGAAGGAGACTGACTTGTAAAGGCCGGGCGGGCGGTAAAGCTCTTCTAAACCGAGAGAGATTGAGAGAAACAGAGGAATATGTCTTTATTAACTTCCAACCTGTCCCTTAGTGCTTAGCAAACGACTGGTTCTACTCCGCGGTTCTCTTGTGCTAAGTCCGGTCTCATTGGGCAAGTGCACATAGCGTACACACGCCAGATAGTCGAAATGTTCGTTCAACTTGCACAATGCATGGTCTTCCACATATGTGTGTTTTACACGTGTAAAATTAATGTAACCATGTACTTACATATCAAATTCGCATGCATGTATCTCGTACACCCAGGAGAAGGCCTTAAAATGCCTGTAGCGTTTTTGCGCATATCTGGGTAACACTGGAAACAACACCCTATGCTACGGTTCATGAAGAACACTGAACTTAAAAACCACGCGATAACCTTTGCAAAAAGGACGTTCAATAATCTATG
This sequence comes from Dermanyssus gallinae, assembly GCA_003439945.1. Classification (NCBI taxonomy): domain Eukaryota; kingdom Metazoa; phylum Arthropoda; class Arachnida; order Mesostigmata; family Dermanyssidae; genus Dermanyssus; species Dermanyssus gallinae. The sequence goes on from QVRM01002201.1 coordinate 73,641, forward strand.
AAGCATATATATATATATATATATATATATATATATATATATATATATATTCACACCCACAGATTGACAACTGCAAGAACACTTTTTACTCGGGTACCGACAATCCCTTCCGATTATTATGCTTACTATTCTAGCGACGCTGGACAGTCCACCCCATTCATCTTCTTCACGTGTAGTATCCTATCTTGACTGTTGGACCTTTATCTTATCGTAATAAACTGTTCTTGCTTTTCTCCTTTTCTCCCACTTTTGTATCCGACACATGTCTATTAGTATGGAGAAGTATACTCTGTAGTAGACGCAGTTCCCATAACGGTAATATCTTTAGTCGGAAAATGGACCTCAGAGCAAAACTAGCTCTAGCTCAGCATCGAGCATGGTTATCGAGTGGTTATTATTGCGTTGAGCAGAACTCAACGAACGATATCCCCTTCTGAAACCCTTCCATGCGGCAGTAAAAGTAGATAGCTCAGCAGGTATGTACAACAGTACATCAAAAATTATCTTTTTGCCGATGTTACGTGTGTCACAGCGCCTCGCGGTCGCACGAGAGTAGTATACTGTCTACGAACAACGCAAACCCCATGGATGGAGTAGAATAAAATTGTCCGCGGGGTGGCCGCCAACAACAGAGCAACAAGGAGAAATGTTCGGCCTTGTCCGTAACGCAGCGTGGTAACGGGCTGAAACAGCTTGGCGCTCAGCCTGCACTGCCGCTTCTTCCGAGTGGGCCACTTCTACAGCACTTACCTACCTATGTATGCGCCTGTGTGGATGCCTCTAGCCATGTCTGCCTAAGTAAGGAGTGTGTGGTCCATCCCTAAGTCGAAACTGTGCGTATGTAACATAGAAAGCACTTTGTGTCGGCATCACACCTCATGACACGACAATAGGGCCGTTGTCGACCGGCAATGACAAATTAAAAGCAACAATTACTTAGCTTTTCTGTCTGCCTTTGGTTAACTTAACACACCACACCGTAATGACCGTTAATCGACCGGCCGACCAACCAACCAACCAAGAAAGACTGCTCCCTGCCTGGGCGGCCAGTATATCATCACTGTACAAACAATAGCTTAACTCGATGTATGCTTGATATGTCTCTGAGCGTCGCTTCCGCCTTGGCCACCATCATGGTTACCAATCATCATTACAGATTTGTGTGAAGTTAGGGTTTTGATTTTACCAGAGTCGAAGGGTCGTACGTGATTTGTTCGTCTGTCGAGAACAACGTCTTTCGACTAAACTTCCAAGCCATCAAGCACTCGCGGCGGTATTTAAAAGCCGCCACTCCATCTCCCACTCCGACCCGCGTGTTTTTGTGTGTTTGCGCGTCCCCTGAACACGAAAAGTGGAGAACAACCTTCGTCACACTTCTTCGTTGTGTTTCTCGATTGCTCAATACAGTTGACAACAGATCATCGTAGAGAACGCGGTAGTATTCGTAATAGAAGTAGTAGTAGTTATAGTAAAAGTAAATAATACATAATAACCGAAGTATTTATTATAATTATATAATAACGAGTCAGTCAACTAGCATGTGGTAAGCTGCTATTGTTATTGGCAACAAAATGTATTGCTTACCCAGATCTGGCGCAAATCAAACGGAGCTCAAACACCCAACCGCAGTGGTTAGTTCGAATTGCAGCAAAATCCGCATTTCGTCACAGTTCCTTCTCGTTTGCATTTACTCAAATGCTTGCTATGTCTGCATATACCAAAGCATATGCTGTCTGCATAGACCAGACATTATATATATATATATATAGTGTCTGGCGTTTAGCATACGTAGACATAGCAAGCATTTGAGCTTTTGAAGCTATGTCTGCATATGCTAAACGCCAGGCAGATATATATATATATATCTGTGTGTGTGTGTGTTTGAAAAGGGCCCGACGAAGAACCTTTCGAGGTGCCGGAAGATAGAAACGTTATTCTCGTCAATCGTGGTTACAAATAATAGCATCAAACCTACATCAAGGAAGCAAATGCCACAATTGAGCGTTTAAGCGGTCAGTTAAAACACAACAACATTCATTGATTTTAGTCATATTCACCCTAGATTATCGCTCGACATGCATGCTAGTTATAGTAGCAGCAGAAAAAGTAAATCACTTGGGCTATATACTTCGCATCACTTCCTGGAGTGCCGACGCCCAAACATCGGCTCCATGTGATTCGTATGCTGTCAAATGGTGGTATGAAGTATGCAATTGATAAAAGGAAGCTGGTTAATTTCTTGCGCTACGCGTGATGGCTTTGTCGACGTAGCATCGGAAAACCTCAAAAGAGAGGGTCCCCCGTATCACGCTGGGCACTCGCGCGGCCATATACTATATACGTAGTGTGTATCGTGGTCCATAAGCTCAGATCGGTTTCGATCATAATAATCGCCATCTGCCACGTTGTGATAACGCCTCCGTTGTGACCTCCCTTACAGACAGAGGTTACTCGTCGTGTGAGTGGAACCTTAGAGACACCGCCGTTCGCGTGAGAAGGAATCACCAATACAAGATGCGCTCACACAGCAGCTGTACTACGGACACCAATGGCTTCTAAGTACTCGTATATATATATATATATATATATATAAATATAAATATATATTAATGTATATATCGTACGAGTCAAGCAAACGCCGACAAATGGGCACCGGTGGCAACGGACAAAGTCGTAGCGAACAACGGGCGTCATTGGTACTAATTGATGGGGCGTGGCACAGTAATTGTTGGCGCCACTGTCAGTTCGCTGCCGGCGTGGTGACGACCACCACGCACCAGCATAGTATACCGCACATTCGGGGACTTACGTGGACAGTATGTCGAGATACCAACGTACCACTGCCGGCCGCGCTCCGCCAGGGCCTAAATTCAGCTTTTTCAGACTGACTTTCAGCCAACATTTAACGACCGCGATACTGGTGTCGCACTGCCTCAAAATACGGGCCCCGTATATACAAGCATGCAATGGCAGGGATCGAACCTGTGCGCCTCCGGTCTCCGCCGGTTGCAAAGTGCACGCGAATGAACCACGCCACCGGGCTCGACCTCTGCGAAGGCCTTCGCGTAAAAAGAACGAAGAAAAAGATTCTCATCCAAAATCCGGTTTCGATAATAAAATAGAAAGTACATTGATTGCAAATCGAAGCGCTGGAAAAATAGACGAGAGCTGTCGGTGTTGGCATACTTTCTAAGCTCAGTAATGCAGCAGTATGATACGGTAGATAGAGGATAAATAGTCTGGAAGGCAAGATTCGCGATAGCGTGCGTTGGATAGTCTTTATCCTGTCCAGGTCCGTCCTTAATCCTAGTTTCGTGTCTACCTGCTCCATCTGCCGTGCCTGAATCTGAAAGGCTGTATTCTTCTAGACATCCTATGTTTGCAGTTGGTTGATGGGAGGCAGGTAGGTAAGCTGTGTGGGTGTAGTAATCGCCAGCGCAATCCCACCACCAGTGAGTTAAGAGCACAGCGTTGAGCAACGGCAGCAATGTTGCGGTGACGGGTTGCCGTGTGAATTTGGCCTATGTGGTCAACACATAAAAAAAGAACAAAATCACGCAGCTAACCATGACAAAATTGCTGCCTCCCACGCCGTACCGACGTCAAGACTTATTCGACTAGCCAAATCAATACACAAAAAACCCGTCCCTCTTCTAAAACCTCTCGCCGGCAACCCCTCCCCCCCCCGCGCTGCGCACGCCAACATGGCGGCCAAAAATAAATAGTCTCAGATTGCGCTACTATTGCCAACGATTCCCAACCAACCAATTGTCGTCGATTTTGTCGATTTACGTTTGTACGATTGATATACAAGGGCGTAAATGTGGTATTTCTTTTTGGTAACACTTTCTTCAGTTTCAACTGTTCGATCGTTGGCAATAAAACGTCGTACGTAACAAGCAAAATGTGAACACACGGCAATAAAAATGTCTCTCGTATTACTGCAACGTTTATTATTGTTATTATTATTATTATTGCTATAATAGCTATTATTATTCTTCTACATTCTTACCAAGCAAGTTAGGATTGTGGACATTAACAATAGGAGAACAGTCTATCTCAGGATGGGATGACTAACAAGCTGTTTTTTTTGCGGATACTCATTTGAACTAAGACAGCCAACAAACTAAAACAACAACAATATCAACGGCAACAACTAATAGCTAACTGCTAACGGCTGCTACCAAGAAAAAGTATGCATTTCTAAAGAAACGACACTGTACTATATAGACAGACTGACAACAGTGACAGTGACACAGATAGGTGACGTGAGACGAGACACGTGAACGAGAGCGAGATATGAAAACACGGCGCTTTGTGCCGCTACAAAGGGCGCCTACCTAGCGATGTCTGTCACGGAGACCTGTCGAAACCAAACAAATAAGTCTTCACCAGTCAGATCTGCGTTTATGCAACTCGTTGTCTCGAGCCGAATTCCATCAGTCATTCATTTATTCATTATTATTATTATTATTAATATATTTTTTTTACGTTCAGACTTCACAACTGTAAAATTGTTTAACATATTAGTATTATCTGACTCTTCCTCCATCACTCATTCTCTTGCTTCCTCCCTCTATCTCTCTTCATCTCACTCACTGAAGCACACACTTTTCTTTGCTTCCTGTATCGGTTTTGTTATTTGTGGTTGTTGTTTGTCTGTGCGTTTGACAAAAAGATTTTGTTGTTGTTGTTGTTGCTGTTGTTGTCACGGACGCTGATGGACGTGGTCGTTCGCACACACGCGTCTCGTGACGCATAAACCCTGCCTGTCATCGTCTCCGTAGTCGTCAACGACGTTCGACGAGCCACGTCACTCTGCTTTTGTCTCTTTCTCTTGCTCGCTTAGTCTCTGGCCAGTGGCTAGGCACAACTTTGTCGAATTCTACAACAACAACAACAACAACTATTGCTACTATGGAGTACTATGATGAATACATTTCAACTGTTCCTACAATTGTTACTACTCTTCCTTACTTACTTTTGCGTTTGCCGCGACAAGTGCTGCAACAAACGACAAACAACAGCGACACACAACAACAACAATAACAACAACAGGCACATACCAAAAATGACAACAAACACGACAACAACAACAACAACAACAACAACAAAGCAACAAAAGTAACAACAACAATCATGACAACAACAAAGCAACAAAAGTAACAACAACAACAACAAAAGTAACAACAACAACAACAACAAAGTAACAACAACAACAAAGCAACAAAAGTAACAACAACAACAACAACAACAACAACAAAAGTAACAACAACAATCATGACAACAACAAAGCAACAAAAGTAACAACAACAACAACAACCAACTACCCGGTGCTTAGACTGGCTGGACTAGCCGGATGGAAACCTCGCGCCCGCCATTACAACAGGCGGCTGAAGCAAGATGTTTGCTCGGTCGGTTATCTATCTGTTCGACGACTCAACCAATTTGGCCCGCTATTGTTGTGTTGTAGATAGATCTAACTAATTGTACGTGTGGCAGCTGAGTTGGGTAGCTGGAACCACTGTTGTTGTTGATGTTGATGTTGTTGTTGTTGCTGCTGCTGCCGCAGACGCCGAAAACAGCGACAATGTTCTTTCTTTCTATGACGCTTCCATTCGACGGCGGACGGCCGGCCAAAATTGTCAATGAACAGACAGCTGGAAACTGCTCGCGAAGAGAAGAGGGAAGGGAAGTAGATTGGCTGACATAAAATAAGTCTCTCTGTGTTCGTTTCGCTCGTTCGTTCGCTGGTTCGTTCGGTTGGTTGGTTGGTTGGGGGCTGAAAAGCTGGCGCTTGGCTCAGCTCAATTCTACAAGTCAACACCGCAATTGTGGCGGCGTTGCTTTTGCCGACGCCGAGCCGATGCCAGTCGGTATGAACGCGGCATTGGCAACCCACTCGTCACAGACGTCGATGTCAAGAATATGATGCCAAAAATAGCAGCAACAATAACAACCGCAACAGCAATAACAACAACAACAACAACAACAACAACAACATCATCAACAATAACAACAACAACAACAACTGCAACAGCAATAATAACAACAACAACAACACTACTACAGCAATAATAACAACAACACCAAAATCAATAACTACACCAAAATCACCGTCTCCCGAAACACAACTAGTACCAGTAGCAGATGGTACTAGAGAACAACGTACGTATCAAAGACGGATTGTAGCAAGAACATTCATATGATGATAATTATCATCATAGTTCGAGCAGCTGAGAGAAGTAACAGTAAAAAACAGCAAAAACGAGCGCAACTGGCACTTAAACATGCGGGTGTCGTGGGTCTACCACACCTATGCCTCACGAAGAATCTGTCTGAATGCTAGCAGGCCGTGCCTCGACGGCATACCTGGATCGCTCACAATTGCCTTCACTCACGACCGCTAAGGGAAGAAGAGAAGAGCGCTAACGAATTAGAAAATGGCAATTCTGAAAGAATCGACTAATTTCGGCCTATCTGCCACGCAGCACAAAGACAGAAACATTCTAGGTGCCAACATTCACTACAGACAAGCCAGCGTAAAGCCTTTACACCCAAGCAAATTATATATGTATATATATATATATATATATATATAAGGCGAGCACTGCCGAGTGTGCAAACGTATTGAAAATGATTAATAATCATCACAATATTTTCTATATATATATATATATATATATATACATATGGAAATAAAATTGAAAATATAAATTGTAATTGCAAAATATAAAGTATCACGTCACCATAGGCTGAAAGATCACAGCAACATTTCTCATTTTCTCCTAATACATAGAAGAAACCTAAACGTGTCATATCGCATCTTATTTTCTCAGATTGCACGCCTATTTGCATTGCTCTATTGCATCTAGGATCGCAGCATACTATTGTATTGGTATAGGGAAAAATCGTGGAAGAAATTTACCCATATACTACAGCAACAATGATACTTGTGCTGTACATGCGTTGTGGAATTAATATCGCCTTAGTGCCGAATAGACGTAAGCATACGAGTATGTACAATGGAACAGCCACCGCTAAAGCATTGGTACAGAAGGTGCAACGAGTGTACCTCGCTACAATATGCTATTTTTGGGGGTGTATACAAATCGACCACAAATACTAGAAATGCGCGCAGCGGCCACGGTCCTTCAAGCAAACACAAAACACAGACCACCACATGCGTTTATACGAACTGTGCTCGTTGGTGGCGCCTACTTTTTAATCATGCCCTGCGATGAATGAGGGCCTTGTTCGTGCCAGTTGTAACCACGTTTGATCACTAATTCGTTACCCTCTCGAAGGCGTACATCCATCGAGAAAGCTGAGCAGGTGTCATTGTTAACGCATAAATAACAACGTCGACATTGTTAACGCTGCAGACGACTAAATTCTGTTCGCGTATGCAGCCCATTAGCAACCTATCAAAGTTCACCATATTCGATTGAAGTCACGTCGTATCGCGCGTCACAATAAAGCTCTGGCAGAATTTCGACGCATTAAAATCACAGAATCCGCCGCATATTGTTGTTGTTGCTCTTTTTGGTTATATATACATGTATATATATATATATATATATATATATATATGTGGTGTATGCGCATTTGTATTACAGCTTTCCTTGACCGAGTGCGAATTCAAGCAATGTGGAGAATCGTGTGATCGTATCACCTTTAACAGTGTACGAGAACGATATCGCTAAGGAAAGGGATGTAGAAAAGCTGTAATACAAATGTTAATTGAAATAAATTTGTATAATTTCTTCTTGTATTATAATTTTGGAATATATTATACGACAAATATTAGCTCCTATTTCACTAGATCCCAAGGAACACCACTTTGCCTTTCGCAAGTTAGACATTTTGACGAATGGCTAGCTGCGGACACTTTTTGTGTACGGTTCTTCAAAAATGGACGTTTACGTTTAGGAGAATTAGGCTCGACCTACTCTTCTCGTGTCTCTCCCGGAGAAAAGCTAGATGAAGATACAACCCCCTCCAGCTAGCGGGGTCCTTTAGAGCCCTACGACTTGTTGTTGTTGTTGTTGTTGCTGTTGTTGTTGTTGTTGTTGTTGTTGCTGTTGTTATTGTTGCTGTTGTTGTTGGTGGTTCTGGCGGTATTGCTGCCAGATTAATTGCGTTAGTGTTGCATGCAGCCATCCTGAAATAATAGAAAAACGCCGAAAGGCACGGAAAGGCATATTTACTAACTAAACCAATGGTTGTATTATTGTCAAAAATCAGCGCCGCCACCACCACTTCCAATGGAACCACTATTTAGCCACTGCCGCGTATCCTAACAAACAGGAAAATTTTGCTTACAACGCATTTGGGTGGAAAACACTGATTTATTTACCAATCTCTGCCTATTTTGTCTGGGTGTTTGTACTGTGGCAGAGAATCCTTCTGCCAATCCTCTGGATGGAGCAGAGGCGAAAGCTGAACCTTCCAAACCGAACTTCAGCCATTTTCTTAACGAAACTGGCGCAGGACGTGAACGCAGATCATTAATTATTCACTATCGCACCTAATAAAAGAGAATTCGTGGACACAGGTCGTCGTATATTCGTTGTCAAAGTAACTGTTCAGCAAAAAACAAAATCTGCAAGCAGGACCAGGCATATCTCGTAGAGTGTGAATTACGCCATTGTATGAAGTGCGCTCATCTCCAATCGACGACTCTATTCAGCGAGCCACAGCGTCTGCTCTGGATAACGCCCGGGATATACCTCCCGAGAGGCGGACAAAGGCTTTACCACGAACTAACGGCGTATACGCAAAGAAGACGACGGCTAGAAAAGAGACGCTTAGCTATACGTGGCGCGAAGAGCTTTTTTTCCGTTACGCCAACACTATTCTCAACAACTTTGAAAACGTTTACATTAACTCGGGCTGGTTTAACACCGCGACTCTCATCGACGATCCACCGGAGCCCAATGACACTAGAGGTTTCTACTAAGGTTGTCTCATGAAAACTGGAAAAGTACTATTTATGAATGAAAATAGGGATTTCAGACTATTTTTTGGTTAGACCAAACCGCTTGCAGAGTGGCGTCACTGCCCATGCACTTGAGATTGCCAACCGTGCATCTCGTAGTTAGCAATGCCTTTCCCGCCAGACACGTGAATGAGACATCATACGTAACTTGTTGTGGAAAACGTTTTGTTCGATAAAAGAGACATCTGTATTGCATTGTAAAGCGTTCAAGCTGTTTTTGCTTTTTCGTTCGATCTGAATAATATTGCCACATTCGTTTCGAATAGACTATCTCGTACTATATATATATATATATATACACACAGGCAGGTATGCCCACTACGATGTGTAAATGTTTCTAAGCTAGATTTATGGCTGCTTATTGCAATTACTACAGTATAAATATAGTGTAAGTAGTTCTTTTTTTAACAACGGGAAGAGTACGAAAGTTTTATATAGTCATTCTATTTTTCACCCCATTTATATAGTCACGTGGTTGGCGGCACCGCAACGAAGCGCCGCTGTCATTCGCTAGCAAAGCAGCTGTTTTCTGCAAGAAAAGTTGCCGTGCTTTCTTTTGTGCAAAAACACACACAGACACACAATCGTCATACTACAAAACTCTAGATGAATAGCCGCTAAAAACGGCTGCCGGCTCAAATACAAAATAGCAGCAATAATTGCTACAGCTGACAAACGCTAGAAGAACGCGCACGCATTATACGGGTCGTCTTCGTAGAGTTCACTGTTACTACTGCAATGTATCGTATCGTGTTAGACGTCGCAGCAAAAAAAAACGGTAAAATGCACAAGTAGTACAAAACAGGAACAATAAAACTACTTGTTTACTTGAACGAATTTAGCGCGTGGCGCAAAAATCAAGCCAAAATCGGGGCTTGCTCGACACGTCAACGTGATTTGTCGTCGTCTTGCGACCATGCATAGCAGCAAGTAGCAAGTCGCAGCAAGCACATGGTTGTTTCTTCAAGCACACCATTTCGACCTACGCTAATCAGACGATTAACCAGACGGCTGTAGTCTGCGCACGAAAGAAAGACGAATGGTAGTTTTAGGAACTTTTGTTCAGTTGTCGTCGTCGTCGTCATGATCATCAAGTCGCCACTCGCCGACTGACCCACCACGCAAAGCACCGCCGCCAAATTGGCTGCGACGCCGTTCCGTGACTCACATCGCGCGGCTGAAACAACTGACTGACCTGACGGTGACATCAACCGTGTGTGTTTGTGTCGTCATCCAGCATCAGATGACGACAAAGCGTTAAACTTATAGTCCCTACAACATGACAACAACAACGCTAACAGCAGCAATAGCAGCAACAATAACAACAAAGCAATAACAGCAGCAACAACAACAACAACAACAACAACAACAAAGCAACAACGGCAACAGAACCTAGAAGGGCGCCGACACCACAATGATTCGTGTCTACATAAACGCCGCTACAAAACGACGCGGACAATCAGCGACTTTGGCCGCTAGTCAAAGGTGACCAAAGGGACCGCTATTTAAAGTAACAGGATCGCGCAGAAAGAGGCACGCTGTGATCATTTGGGCGTCATTCAACACATGGACTCTTCTGTTAGATGTTAGGCTCGGTACGGCAATGTTGCGGAAAATTCAATGTATATATATACATGTATATATATATATATATATATATATATATATATATATATACATGTATATATATATATATATATATATATATATATATATATATATATATATATATATATATATATATATATATATATATATATATGTATATACATGTATATATGTATACAATTGTATGTTGCACACACAAGTTGACCTCACTTCTTCTTGTACCAATCGCATTCAATCGCCGGCAAGCTCTACTACAATTTCTTTCTAAACTCGTACTAGCTAAAACTTCTGATGCTTAAGAAGGTAATTGTGCGAGGCATACTTACAGCACTGTCCCTTTTCAATTGGTATTTTAGAGAAAATAAGACATTGTATGTACCAATATAAACACATATATATATATATATATATATATATATAAATACAAGGGTGAACGAGAAAGAGGACTGAAGCTGCCATTCAAACTTGTTTTTTTCTGTCCGAGCAGCAACGCTCTGTAATAGGAAGTGACGGTGGTCAAATTAGCGTCAAGTCAAATGCCGGTGAGTTTCTTGTTCGTGAAAATGACAAGTTTCGAGTAAGTCAGCAACCAAAACGACCCGACTTTCTCTGTCGGTAGACTGTTAGAAGACAGCTACCATTCCCTGCCAGCTTGAGAGAAGAACGTCACCGTTTCTGTAGTCGATAAAGATCAGACACGAAATGTACTTCGAATCAACGCAACGCCACGTCATGTTTTTCACCCGTAACAAACATAGAAAAACATAGAACAAGGAACTAGCATCTCACCAACACTATTGCAGATATCCATTAATACGCCCCTAAATGCTAATCAGCCGTTAAAGGCTAGTTGATAGGTAAAAGCTATCGCATTTGGCGATGACATATTTTTTGTTGCCCACTTTACTTACAACATTGACTTGCGATGTTGCGTATATAAACGGCCGACCTGAACTTATTTCCGATTGGTACTCAAAGCACAATGAAAAGAAGTTTAATTTTCAGTCTATGACAAAAATAAGTAAACCGATATTAAGTATACTAGTATATATAATATAGTAAACCGATTAATAACTTCCTCATAATAGGAATGTACAATTGGTAGTTGAATATAAATACTTATGTGTAACCCTTGACCTCTCACAACGTTCCGCAATCACAAAAATACCTTAGTTACCAAACTTGAGTAGAATGTGGCTCACTTGGGCAAGCTAAGCAATACTGGCGTATTCTTAGATGTGATGGTGGTTATATATAAGAGTCATATTTAGTTATACGATCGACATACAGGTGTATAAACAAGGGTGAAGAAATCAAATTAACGTGAACCATATCTCAGTAGATAAGACAGTTGAAAGATATGCAGGGTTTAATTATATTTTTTTACTTTTGGTATACTATCATATAATAAAAAAAATACTAATAATATTATCGATAACTGGGATGACAAGTGCTACAATATATGAAACATTAATGCTTTTTAGGAAGCATAGTGCATTTGAAAAAATACTGTTGAATTAAATGTTTATTTTAAATTGAATGTCAAGAATAAATGGAATGTCGGGAATGAATGCGTGTTACAGAGAAAACGAATGTGCTGACTAGAAAATCACATTAGGGTATATTTACAAGGTGGATCAAAAATATCGTATCCTATCTACGATTTCAAAAAGCTCATGCCGACTACAACGCCAGAGAGAGAGAGAGAAACGTTTTTCGGTAGTTACAAAATTAGATTACATGTGAACTGATTTCGATTTGCGTTTGTAGCTACTTGCTCAACTGTAACATATCAGACCTTATCAGTGTCAATGGAGCAGAACTAGTACCGTGCTGTGACTAAATTTATTTTTGAATGTTACAGAAATTAACGCTAAATTAGATGCCGTGTACGGGACTAATGCACCGGCGTACAAGTACCATTACAAAATTGACTATTATCATTTAAAAGATGCAGTACGGGCGCCGAAGCACGCACCACGTTCTGGACGGTCAAAAACAGCTTCGGTTATGAAAGCTGCGCTAGAAGTCTACAAACTCTTGATAACTAACCGCCGATTGAAGCTGTGGTGGAATAGCGGGCGATATAGGCATCCGATATGACGCAATATAATAAACACTGCGTTAACATTTATGCAGAAAAATCAAACAAAGCTACTACCACACGAACTAACAAATAAGCAAAAATTGACATGCGTGCCAGTTTTGGAGAGCAATTTAAAGCATTCGAGGTGAAACTTCGCAGATTTTTTTTAAGCCGATTAGTCACCGCCGTCGAAACCTAGAGCCGCCATTGGATCTACCACTTGGATCCATCGAGGAAGGTGGGCTAATGGCAAAACCATTGCCTTGCATTCGGGAGGTCGTGGGTTAAAGACCTGGGCCAGCCACTCTTAAATTTATTTTTCAAGGGTTTCAATTTAGACAAGGTGAATGCCAAAGAGAACTGTTATCGACCATGATCGAAAAAACGGTGAGCAGCATGTTTCAATAAAGATATATGTGCATTACCATCCTACCAATTACTATTATTACCACTTTATTGCAGAATGGGGAGATGCACCACGAAGTGAACCGCGCACGGCCCAAGGCCTCCCGCCAGGTTCAAGAACACACGTTCGGCTAGATGTATTGAGCTTCGTAGAGGACTATACTGAACAATAAAAGATAGGTAGTATTTGTCTGTCTATTGCTTGCATTCTAATGGTACAAACTTTTTACCTGGTATATATGTGCATCCATATGTGAATCAGGAAAAGGTAATGGCATATATATTTGAACAGAGTGGCATATATATATATATAAATATATAGACAGTTATTATCAAACTCACATTAGGATGCACAGAAGAACGTACAGTATACCTATAACTGGCATACTTCAATACGCTATCACTGTGTACCTTTACATCCTCCTTCAACAGCAAGCATCAAATGATTGGAAAGCACGATGCGATCAGGAGATACTGTTCGCAATCTCTTCGATACGGCCAATTCTAGATTGCGTTTTGTTTTCTCATCCTAGTAGCCTACTACACGGCAAATCTGCTTCATTTTAGGCTGCTAATTTTAGCTAACTTTACTTTTCTCGCTCTCCTTCTCGGCTTCTTCTCGACCCTTTGTTCTTCTTTTCGTCGGTGTTTCGTCATGTTCTTCTTTCGTACGTATCGAACCACTGTCACCAGTCGAGTCGGACACGTAACGTACTACGCCTGTCCGCTCAGCGATGTGACCTGGCATGGCAGGACATGGTACGATACGACATGACAGGATCAAAGCACAAATGGCGACGGGACACCCACCCACCAAGACTACCACCGGATGAAGAGCAAGAGTCCTTCGATTATTGGCGGTGCGACAAGCGACCGCCGTGTTGCACTGTTGCGTGGGCAAACCCTTTGTTGTTTACAGTTTGCTCTCTGTTTATCTCGTCTAGACTGTCTCTCCGCGTTGCTTCGACACTACTACTACTAACTACAACTACTCGAACTTGACTCATTCGACTACGTTATCGACAACGTCAAGTAAATCACTGCCATCATTTTGACGCCTACTGGCGATGACAGCAGCTCCTACAGTGGCAGGGCTACGGATCTTGTTTTCTCGCTGTCGTGGTAGTTATTTTTGTCTTTGCTGTTGTTGATGTTGTTGTTCTTTATATTGTTGTTAGGTTAGTCCGATGTAACGGAAATCGTTGCTACGGTTGCCAGCGACAGCGGCATCACCCAGCCTCGATTGCCCTAGAAACATGCTAATAAACGTATATCTTGTGTAACGCAACAACAAAATCGCTGCGTTACTCGCGTATATATATATATATATATATATATATATATAGCCCAAAACGCGGGCCGAACGAGGACACGAGATCGGTGCTGCGAGTTGCGGCTTCGGCCCCCGACATCACACGACGATACAGGGGCTGCCCTCCGCTCCCCTCCTTGCACAGTAAACCAACCAGCCCCGAGTACGCTTCGAGCTCGGTCAGCTGCTAATTGAAGAACGCACGATCGCTGATTGAAAACTAACCAGCAGTCGCAACAGCAACAACAACAACAGCAACAGCAATCGCAACAACAATGGCTCACGCCCAGCAAACACCCAGGGCACCTAGCAGATATGCACGCATGTAGATGTATACGAGCGTATGCATACCTCGTACATACGTGTACCATGTATATGTTACCTATGCAGCATTCTGTCACTTTTCCCTCATTGGTTAATTTTACACGCCTCACTTTATCGCTCTCTCTCTCTCTCTCTCTCGATTGCTATCACTCTCTGATTTTTCCTTCATTTCCATAGTGTATATATTTTTGTGTGCGTGTGTGTACTTCTGCGTCTCTCCGCGTCTCCGTTCTCTGTGATTCGACTAGCCGAGTCAGACGACGCACTCGCTAGATCTTGTCTTAGTTAACCGCCGCAACAGTCCACCTATGCCGGCCGGCCTACTTGGGTGCGACGTGAGTGAAAGCCAGCCATGAATGAACAAAATCAATTAATGAAGTGATACAGCGCTAAATGCATGAATAAAGTGATACAGTGCTAAATGCATGAATAAAGTGAACATTGCTAAATGCATGAATAAAGTGATACATTGCTAAATGCATGAATAAAGTGATACATTGCTAAATGCATGAATAAAGTGATACATTGCTAAATGCATGAATAAAGTGGTACATTGCTAACATGCATGAATGTAATACATTGCTAAATGAATGAATAACTTGATACATTGCTAAATGCATGAATAAAGTGATACATTGCTAATGCATGAATAAAGTGATACATTGCTAATGCATGAATCACGTGATACATTGCTAAATGCATGAATAAAGTAATACATTGCTAAATGAATGAATAACTTGATACATTGCTAAATGAATAAGCTCAAACTTGAGGAACGAACGCGTCGATCAATAAGTGAGCAAAGAGTGTCTACTCGCCGCAACCAGAGACAGTAAGTGACGTTAGTCAGCAATCGGCCAGTTCAACGTGCATCAGATGCTCTCGATGGTCGAGCCCGGTGGCGTGGTGGGTGCATTCGGGTGCGCCTCGCGACCGGAAGAGAAACATAAGTGCGCGGGTTCGAGCCCCACACCGTTGCACCGATTTGTACTTTATGGGGATCCGTCTATGAAGCAAGGCGAAAAGCAGTCCCAACGATGTTAAATCTTGGCTGAGAGTCAGCCCCCCAGAAAGTATAGATGCGGTCGATAGTTGACGATTGAGCAAGCAATCTTCCTCCCTAAGCGGAAGAGCGCAGCGGGCAGGCGGGAGGCTTTTTGACCACGCCATCACCAGTCGCGAGCTGTTCGTTTCTGTTGGTGCGCAATTGAAGGCGTTAACTCGTTGACTGAAGAGCCACAGGAACGGTGAAGACGATGGATTTAGACATGATGGATGATGATGATGATGACGATCATGTAACAAATTTTGTGTGTGCGTCGTATACATGGTGGTGATGGTGATGATTTTCATGAGGAGAAGATGAGGGTAGTTGGTCATGATCAGATTGATGGCCACGAGCGGGGCAGTGTTGATTCGGCTCGTAAACGCTGACGATAGTCTCAAACGTTACTACCACAACGACGAGACGACGCCGACGACCACAACGAACAGACTCCAGACTCTGGGTCTGGACTCTGTAGACGCACACCTGCCAGTTGTCTGCTAACAACAACACAACCTGGCAGGCAGGCCATTGTGGGAAAATGGAAAGAAATCAGGGTGCGTCCTGTTCACCGCCCTCGTTGCTGCTGTCAACATAACCACTAACAACAATGACAAGGACAACAACTGAAGAGCCTCATGAATTTCAGATGGTAAACAAAACACCAAGTGGTGAACTAACTAGTGAACGCTCTACATTGAACGGTGCGCTTCATATATATATATATATATATATATATATATATATATATATATCGGCGCCATGAAATGAGTAGCTAAATAGCAATCTTGAATCGAGGCGACACGTTCGAACTCACTACTGTTTAAATAATAATAATAATTTTTGACACGGATGTTTTGACCGTCTGTGAGGGAAACGCGGATTCTGTTTTGTGTAGGAAGATAAGAAAAAAGGTTTAGCAGAGACCTCATAAAATAATTAAAGCAAACATAGTTAAACATTATTTAAATTAAAACAATATTAAAACAAAAATAGTGCTAATAAAAACGCAGATTATTAAAACATCATTATCAAGATCATCCTATATGACCATTTAAATAGGACACTATTTTAATAATGGCTGTTGTTGCCAGCCGTATGTTGAGAAAATGTCTCCCCGGTAATGCGCGTGACAGGG
>QVRM01002202.1:0-104905 GCA_003439945.1 Dermanyssus gallinae
TACACGTAGCCTAACTAAGTATCTCAGTTCATAACGTACTACTAAAATAGTGAATTCTACCACCACCACCACCACATTACGCCAGATATGCCGGCTATCTCTCTCACGCTTATCGAAGGGAAAAGCGAAAACAAATGAGCCATGCGGCGGCAACAGCAACAGCGACAGCAGCAGCAGGGCCAGTTCGGCTTATGCCATTTCGCCTTTGGAGATGTGTTTGTTTTCGGTTTTCATACTCACATTTTGTTTATAATGCACTTTAAGTGTGCAAGCCTTTCGAAGCAATGCTTTGACATTGGTTGCAGAGTGCGTTACTGTCTGTAAGACTTAATATACGTATATTTATATATATATATATATATATATATATATATATATATATATATATATATATATATATATATATATATACATACCGGGATGTTCAATTTTGCAATTAAAAATGTGCTCGATTGAGTTGCATATATAATCGAATATATAAATTTGAATACACTTGGTGCTTAGTAGATGCAACTAATATACGGCCATATGTTAGCTTATACATATAACGATTTCGAGGCAGTCGTATTTTTTTCGTGTCTACAGATAAAAATGGCGTCTGTGAATCAGCATGCCTTTTAATTATAGTTTAGGCAACATTTCAAAGCATATATGAACATAAATGTATTTTAGTACACCTCATATCGGATCACCAGCATAGGACTTTAAAAAGTTGACCCAGAAAAACACCTTTGTTTTACAATTGCGCCGCATGCATTAAGATGAAAACGGCCCTACCCGCGTAGCAAATTAGGGCAGGTGTCGTGTTAAGCCCTCGTGGCAGAAAATATTGTTCCGGCTGGCAACGGAGAACTAGACCGGCATGTGGTGGGCGGGACAAGATAGATATTCTCTAGGCAAACATAAACCTGCGTTGGACAGGCCCACGTTCGACCCATACACGCGATCCAAGTAAATATTATGGCTTTCTCTTGCAACAAACATTGCAACCGCTCTGCGGACAGCGAAAGTCTACAGGAATGATTCAGCCAATAAGGCAATATCGTCGACAAGACAGAACAAAGCCTCTCCATCTATGGCAGCGGCTCTGGACCAGAATACTGTTTTACGGTACTGGGTCTACCACCAAGGTCTCTCCCACATATTTTAGAACTGTTAGATTTCATCCAGCAAGCCACTGAGAGATTTTGAAGCATTCGTGGATGGGATAAATTTCGCTCGCCGTAGCGCCGGAATTTTTATGAGGACGTACATCGCAGAGGTACAAAGCCCGGTCTGACGAGGCTAGCCTATAGACGCTTAAGCCGTGGTGGACGTCAGAGGTTAAAAAGGTCAGGCAGAACTGTACCAGGTCCAACTGAACTTGAACGAGCGCCCGTTCATGAATAGCCCACAGACGCTGACGGGAAGAGCCTGAAGAGTCCCTAGCAAGGGCTTGTGCTCAAGAACTCAATTTACTTAAACGCTTCCAGGATAACACGCCGCTCGCTCAAGGTCACGGTAGCACATGCCAAGGTAACGACATGGAAGGAGCAAATGAAAGCGCTAGACGTAGACCCGTAGGGGGCTCGACCTACAAGATCGATATGAAAAAGTTCCGTCGAAGTGCCCGCTGCTTCGGCGCCCTATGCATCGCTGTAGATCCGGAGGCTATCGCCCTGGCTGACAAGATCCTGCGCACAGCAGAGCGCCTGGCGTCAGGCGAGACCCCAGGACTGGACAGCATCTTATCAAATGCAGTTCGGGTGCTTGCCATACGGCACCCGGCCAATACTGCTGAATTTGTGAATGGACTGTCTGTTGCAAAGCCATTACCCGTCCCAGTGTAGAAGCCCCCACCTGCGCTATTCACCAAATGGAGTTCCGGCCCGAAGCCTCCCCATATCGATCAATGTGCCTATGGACGCGGCGGACAAGTTAATTGAAAATGTTCTCGTTGAGCGCTTAAACGCGGAGGCAGGACACCAAGAGGTCTCCGTGGAGAACCAATTCGACGGACTTGGAACTAGTGCCCATGTAGACGACCTCACGTCGTCAATTACCGAGAGCTAACCTTTGAATCCTTGGTAAACCTCACACTCCTACAAATTCCAAAGCTTAATAAAGGAACACCGCGTTTAGTTTAGCCCGTAAGACAACGGAAGCTCTTTATTTGACCGGGCGAAAGAGGATCCACAGGATACAGTTGGAACTGGCAGGTCACCTCATCTTAATCAAGAATTAAGCAAAGTATCACAGGTTTATACCTGAAATTGGTCTCACGGGGGTTACATATCGCCTATGTTACGAGAAAGGTTTCTAACGTAGCTTTTTGCAATCTTGCTAGAATTGTTTTTAGGAAAGAAAGGGCGTCGGAGGACCGACGCCGCTTGCTGGCCTCAGTGGTTAAGTCGAGGGCTATGTACGGCGCACCAGTATAGGGCAACCCGCAATCGTTGGACTTTCTTAAAAAAGAGGAGACACAGTTAGAGTAGAACCGAAGAGCTCGATTAGAGGTCGAGTAGTGTGGCCAACGGAGGCCTAACTAAAGGGGTGACATGCAATCAGGCCCTCCGCAGGGACTCGACACACCCCCGACTTCTGGAGCAAGTGTGCCGAGAGATCTCTAAGCAGGCCGTAGCATGAGACTCTTCACATGTTCTTACAATAGTGCCACACGCTAAATCTTAAGATTGTGCCGAGGATGACCGGTTTATGATGCCACATAAGAAGCTAATAGTTGCCAGTTTTGCCTGTGCACAATACATTTTCCAAAATCTCCAAGAGAGGGCTTTCGCAGAAGCCCTTTGTGTGCAATATGCGGCCAAAAAAAACTGCAAAAGCCTCAGCAGGAATGTGAGGGCTTAAGAAGTAGCTGACCATCGGCGCCCTTTCAAACATTGCACGGGTAAATCGCACGGCGTCCATAGCAGCCATACAAGTCTTCCCTAGACATATTCCCTGATACCTCAGAGTCAGCTGGATATTAAATTAAATAAACGCTCTCCGATCGTAAAAATAGTACAACTTGAAACCCAGCTTACTCACGGTGGCTGTTTCTAGCAGTACCCACAACACAGTGGAAAAACTGACTCCCTCTTATGCCGTATGTGCATCTCTAAAAAGGATCCCGAAACCATAGACTGGGGAGTCCTCTGACTTGCCAAACTCTTGTAGAGACGCTTCTTAAGAGCCATTAGTCCTGGTCTATGAAAAGAAGCTTCCTAGAATTTATCACAGTGGCGGCACTAACCCCAGCGCAAGGTCGAGTTCTACAGGTCGAGCAGCCTTAAACGGCAAGTTAATATGGCCAGGTAAAATAATCCATCACCGACTCCCGTCATAGAGGCCGGCTGCATTTTAGTGGGTTTTTGAGACGCACACTACAGTGGCTTTAACATCGTTACCCTGTGCGCAGCATTCATTTTACCAGTTAATACCTCTCTTTCTATATACGTAAAACGTATATTGTGTTCCTATGTTTTCGCTCTTGAGCGTCTTTGTACGACATAGCTGTCTGTCTCTAGACATGCTTGGCAACTAGCTCGGTTATTGTCTTGACCTTATCGCGTGATGATAGTTCTAGCCGACCTGGTGGCAGTATGATGACCATCGAATTCCAAATACGCCAATCAAATATCAAGGTGCGTATTCGATGCGATTGCCATAAAATACAGTGGGGATACACGGCAGATATATGCGGTACATACAATTGGCAGGACGTGTTTGAAGAGGGCAGCCTAAAGAGATTGCCAATGTAGGCGGCCTTAACGTTGTACTGCTGTTGGAACTACAGCTGCTGCCGTCATCGCCAATGTATGTATTTGTATGTCTGTAGTTGGTTGTCCGGCATCGCCAGCAACAACAACAATAACAACAACAAAAACAACAACAACAACAGCACCAACAACAACAGCATCAACAACAACAACACCACCAAAAACAACAACAACAACAACACCAAAACGATACGTATGAGTGAGCAGTTGATTACAATTCACGTCATTCGTCTTGCTGAGGTAGCATCCGATGTCATCATATCTTATGAGGTGTGACGGACCTCCACGCGGACAATGGCGGACTCGAGTAGGGGTCTGCGTTAGCCTTAGCATTAGCCTTTCCATACACTCGCATAACCCGCTTGACCTTAGCCTATATATCAATTTATCTGTCTATCTAGTTACTTGTCCACTTGTCGGTCACCGACCTCACATTCTTGTATAGCAGTCTGAAGATCTAACGAAACCAGCTAACCTGGAGACTGCTGTCAGTTGGAGCTTAGCACAATGTGATGTCGCTTCTGACAAGGCTCTCCCGCTCGTCTCTCTCGGTCGTACCCACAGAGAAGGTACGTCAACTGATAATAGCGTTCAGTTTTTCTTGTTTTCATGAACAAGTGTGTTGGCCGCATTAGTCCTAGTGAAGTCCTGCGAATAACAAGTACATCGAATCGTGCTCCGTCTTTGGAAGTAGGAAGTCGAAAGTGGCCGCCGACAAGAGATGGAGAAGGTGAACGGCAACGTTGGTCGTAATCGTTGTAATCGTTAGTAATACGGCGGCGCGCCAAAGCCTTACTTTTGGGTCTAGCGACCGACCTGCAAATGTTACTGCAGTATACTGATACATATATTTGCAATTACGTAGGTTGCATCCATCTTTCTGTGCATCGAGTGTGTCGAGAGATGAACGGATTCGCCATGCAGTGGCCTACCGTGCCCTGCACAATAGACGTCGTCACAAGACGCCGATGTTTACCGTCTTTGCCGAGTCGGCAAGAGCCGTCCTGTCATGACAAAGCGAGCGAAATTGTGCTTCTAATATTTCTATGCAGACGCAAACAATTTAAGCACTCTTAGTCGGAGCATCAAGCGAGTGAATGTTTACCTGGTTATATTTAACTAATCCTAAATCCTTTTGGTGGACCATCTCGTTCGGCATATTAACGCCTGGCATCTCACGAGCAATCACTTCCCCCGGCTATTAATGATAACCGTCCAATAGCAACGCACACCTTTACGGCCTAGATGCAATCGCTTTGCTAACCTCTTCGGTAGTTAGTAGTCTGCCCAGCACGAAGTATGACGCGCGAAGTTAGATTGCAAATTCACATTGTAGCTTCGGGACGCTTCTCTACATCCGGTACATGCAGATATTCACCGTAGTGCGGGCTAACGTTGTCAATGTGCTCACTAACGAAACTGGCAAACTGTTCTCAGTATTTGAAGCAGTCATTACTAGTTATGTCTATATTTTTTGCTGACTGGCTGAGATTTTAAGCTGACTTTGGGACGATGAACAGCCAGATTTGACACGCACAGAAAGAGCATTGGGACCTAGCTGTTACTTTGTTTTTTTAAGCACTGTTGTTAAGTATGTATTTATATAGCTCAAAAAGCACTAATGCTATAGCAATGTAGCTATGATAAGTGTGTCACGCAAAGTGTCGATATTATTATATACAATGTAGATTTTGTATTTGAACGAAAGTCAACGATTTAATACATTTAACTCACATTGTGGTCAACAGGGGTATGAATAAACTGAGGCGCCCAATCATAGTATAAATAAATTGATAGAGCAACTGACGAGGCGAGCGCGGAGGGGGAGAGACTTGTATAGGAGTAGGATAGAACGAAATATAATAGAAGCTCTTTTTCTCACGAAATAAAGAGTGAGGAGCGACGGGTTGCAGGAGGGACCTACGCAGTCGCCCTGCTGTAAATACTGTGAATACCTCTGGCTATGCGCCCGGCGTACATTTAATTGATGTGCTCCGTTCTGGCGACGCTCCTGGGCACATACATGATTTGGCTTCTGCGAAAAAGGTGATCATCAAGGTTCACACCCACAAGTTGAACTAAAACCCGTCTGTCTCTATTCCTAGTATGACCATTGAGGGGTGGCAAAACAATGAAGCTCGGTTCAAGATCGGATCTTCTGAGGAGGTTCTTTAAGAATATCCGTTGCACACTTTCAGTCATATAATCATGTGTTTATACAAATGTGGATGCCGTACAAGTGAAACGTTATTAAGTTTAGGCAACACAGTTGATTTGTACAAACAAAGATACACCATAGGCTTTAACAATGAAAAAGCAAAACAGCATATTCACAAGTAACGACGCTGCTTTGACTAGTGTCTGACTTGCTTAAAAAGCTGATAAAGCTATAGGAAACACATATACCGATACTAATCCTAGTTCGGGCCGTCTAATCCAAAAGGGGGCAAAACTTTACTATACGTTAACTAGCAACGGCACGGCGTGTTAGTTAAGAGCGCTAAATATACAGTTTGTGAGGTTAGAAAACGTATATGTGAAATCTAAAAGCGTGAATAAGGTTATTTATAATAATGTAGGCATAGGGAAATACTAGGTATTAAAGAGAACACGTGCAAGCGCGAGGTCGTCTATGTTTTGCCTTTCAACTGGGAGCCCACTCACAGTTACGCAAAACGGGTTTGGCCACTTCTCGACAAGAATCAAACAAAGAGGGGAAGTAAGTAGTTATTGTTATCCCTAAACAAAAACGAATTATAGTTAGCTATTGCAATCGGAAAAGGGAGAGCACAAATAAGGCGCCTTTTGTTCACAGCATAGTCTTTTGCACACAAACCAGACGTGAAGGCAGAAAGCAGGCATATATTTCAGCTCGGGCACAGCTTTGTAATTAAAACACAATTCTAAATTACACTAACAATACGATTATCTATCACTAGCAGGAATCTATGACGTTTAGGGCATATACACAATTCATTGCCCCGTGATAAAGTACTGCAGCGAAGTAATTTCCTCTATGAGATGTGTCAGATGCATTTTGACATGTCAGCGGCATTAATGGCGGTGTTTCTATGAATGTACCTAGTGTAACTCCTGAAATGTAACCTGTTATTTATGTACACGCAATAATTTGTCTATTGTATTGTGGTTTCGTTGCATACGATTTCGATGCACTTGAGTTTATGCGAAACCCTTAAAGGCTGCTATCGAGCGCAGATGCTCGAATAAATTTATATTTACTCCTAAACATAGGTGAATTGTGTAAGCATATATATATATATATATATATATATATATATATATATATATATATATATATATATATATATATATTTATATTTATATATTGTGAGTGTGCATTTATGTGCTCACACCATAGTGGCATTTTATCTGGAACTGTATTTTCTAGCCAGTAGTAGATAACTTGGATAAGACATACATATAATTTTTTAAGTGCAACCAATTTTTTTTTTGTGGAGGAGGGTTAAATGCAGTTACGCACTACTGCTACGAGTAGGAAAATTTGGTTTCCATCTCGAGCTGTGTGGGACTCGACCCCAGCGGATGGATGTTACGCCGCTGAGACCCATACCTACTAAACGCACCTCCCCCCTTAAGCTTCACTCTCTGATGGCCCAGGTCTTCATAGAACAGTGCATAGGCTATCAGGAGAAGTGGCAAGTGCCCTATCGGATCAATTGGCCGGGGTCGCTCACGGGTTCCCCCACATGTCAGGCGCACTTTGTCCCAGCCCTTGCGAACCCGTTTGATTCAAAGTTGCGCTTTCTTCGGCTGTGCTGGCCTCAAAAGGATTCTGCCTTTCCATGCATCTTCTGTGCTTTGTTTTTAGCACCTCCTGTGCTATTTCCGCTTCCAATTCCCATGCTTGGGCCGAACCCAGGATGTACTCCACGAAACATTTCAAGCAGTTTCGCGGAGGGTCTTGAACTTCAGGGTGGGTTATTTCCGCTCTGGACCATTTCTCGCGAATGTGTCTGATCTTTCCGGTTCTGGCCTCTTCCCATGGTGGCACTTGAGAAGTGTGTGTTCTGGGCTGTCCTCCAGGGCATCGCAGAAAAGACATATTTCTGATATGCCTTCCCAACTCGGTGGAGGTATGATTGGAAGTTGCCATGCCCCGTGAGAATCTGTGTCAAGTAGAAGGTTAGGTCTCCTTGGCCTTGCTATCCATGCCTGTATGTTTGGCAGCAGTTTGGTCAGGCTCTTTCCGGGGGCACCGGAGGGGATGGCGTCCCACTCAGCTTGCCATTCTTCTAGAGTGACTTTTCTTTCTCGTTCTTTGTCGCTTTCTGTGGGTGTGCCAATGTCCCACAGGCGTTGTCTCTCGAACGCTTTAAGGTCCCAAGGAATGTCTCCGGCAAGCAGCAGAGCCGCATTTGTGCTGATCGTTCTGTACCCTTGTATTACCCTGAGGGCTACAATCCTCTGCGTTTTGCGCAGAAGTAGTTTTGCAATCTTTGTTTTAAGAGCCGTTCTGGCCCATACGGCAGCTCGAAAGAGCGATAGACGAGCAATAGACTCTGCTACTGCCATTAGTAGTTTTCTTGTGCGAGCCCGTGGTCCTTGTACGTTTAGAAGTATTCTCGCTATAGCGTTTGCCGTCTTAGATGCTTTTTCCACAGCCTTTTTATGTGGCATAAGCCCGTCATGGACGTGTCCAGCGTCACCCCAAAATAGCGGGCTTCTTTCACGAACTGGATTGTTTGCCCTGCAACCTGTATGTGGAGTGCAACCTATTGAGAACATCTGATTTCTTACATTTTAGCGTGTATGTGTACATGGAAACATGTTTCCGTCACTATTGCAAGTATTTTTTATGCATTTAGGGATTATTTAATAATAATAATAGTAAACGGGCTACCTCGTAGAGCCAATATCTATGGAAACAATGAGTCCGGTAGGCAAGGCAACCAAT
Source organism: Dermanyssus gallinae (assembly GCA_003439945.1). Lineage (NCBI taxonomy): Eukaryota > Metazoa > Arthropoda > Arachnida > Mesostigmata > Dermanyssidae > Dermanyssus > Dermanyssus gallinae. The sequence goes on from QVRM01002202.1 coordinate 8,695, forward strand.
AATAATAATAGTAATAGTAATAATAATAATAATAATAGTAAACGGGCTACCTCGTAGAGCCAATATATATGGGAACAATGAGTCCGGTAGGCAAGGCAACCAAGAGATTCATCAGTGAGCTGGAAAGACGGATTACAGATCTCATAGGCAATCGGCGCGAAGGCGAGTTTTTACGAGGAAACGCCGGTTATATTGTCGGTTCCATGGAATAATAATTAGGAGCTAGAAGAAGACAAGGAGTACACGTTCACACCTCACAATTAAAACGTTTAAACAATGATAATAAATAATAATAATGTGTTGGGTGTATTCTCTTGCACTGTGTACAGTAGGTTTAAATAATTCGTGAGCCGCAACTGATTGTTGTCTGTGTCAGTATCTGAACAGATGGTTCGATGCTATTGTTTACCGAAAACTCATTCACTGTTGAACCAGCAGCTGTCAATGTCATGGAGAAAAACCTATCCATGCATGCCCAGATGTTCCAGTTCTATTGACAGGAATCAATACGTGGTTGTTCAAAAGGGCATCTCGCTTCGTACTGGTAGGTATCCACTGTTCTCGTTATCGTTTTGTTTCATAGCTTTACTCCAGCAGTTCACCGATTTATTCAATGCCAAGAAATGTAATTATGCGCAGTAGTTCTTTTATGTCTTAATATCACGATGCCTATGTACAGACATGCTGCAATGCAAATTTGTGGTAGGCAGCTAATGAGCGTATGTCGAGCCCGGTAGCGTGGTGGTATGCATCTGCGTCTCGCTACCGGAGGAGACACATAGCAGGTGCGTGGGTTTGAGTCCCACCGTTGCACATTTGTATTTATGGGGGTCCGTCTATGAAGCAATGCGAAAAGCAGTCCCATGGATTGGCTGAGAGTAGCCCCGATTTTTTTCTTTTTAGCTAATGACCTAATAACCTAATGTAATGGTTAGAGGCAGTTTTTCTAATTATTTCTGTTCGTATGTGCCGTAACGTTCTTCATATATTCTCACATATATAATTGCGCATACATCGAGTCGCCGCACGTTTTTTGTGTTCGAAGTCATGCCGAGAGATTTTGAAAGTTTGCGCCTATTTGGTCGGGCTTCCGTACGCTGCGGTCCTTCGTTCTCTCTTTCTCTCGCTCTCTACCTATCCATCTATCTTTATATATGTATATAAATATAAGCGTCGAATCTCATTAGCAGTCGCCTCTCTATCTTTGGGGGCGTTCACGACGGCTTACAGTGCCTGGGGTTATGGCCCGTAGGCCATAGAGGTCTTAACTGCGTCTACGATCGGCTAGATAAGATGGAACGGTTCAGGAGCGAGCGTACCTCGTTTCAAATGGACGGGACGGCTCTTAAAAGTTTTTTAATCGGTCGCGCACCGATTTATAGAGACGCATCTTTATCTAGTTCAAGGCAAGCGTTGGAGCTCGAATAGATATGTTCGAGATCGACTTCACTGCTGCGAGGCGGTAAACGTCGAAAACTAATTAGCTAACTAAGCGGCCACAAGGATGAAATTTGGCTTTTTGAAATCTCCAAGTACTAGATCCAAAGTATTTTGAGAAGTCTGAATTTAAAATCTGCGGCTATGCCTACAGCGTTCTGAATGACTTCGTTTGTTGATATACATCTGCGGTGCAAAGTAGTGGAAATTAAGTGCAGGTGTATTTTGCAATTAAGCCGACACGGCGAGCTTGTAGTGTCTACAAATCGGTAATAAACTCTTAAAAAGGTGAACCTAATATATATATATATATATATATATATATATATATATATACAGGGTCATTCAGGGAGTATTGTACTTATTTCGAGGTTTGATAGAACTCGGCAAGAAAATAATTTTTCCTTATGGAGGGAGGACGCGGAAACGTCTTGTTTAGGAGTGACGATGAAATTTATAAAAGTCGTTATTCTGCTTTTTTTTCTCCTACATAGTTGTGCGAAATTTACGTTTGCGAGAGAACCAGTTAACGCATGAAGGGACCGATTACACCGGCGTGTTCGGAGGAAAATTCTGCACAACGAAAGACACTAGCTTGCGTAGGAAAAAGTTAATACACAGGTTGAGGAAAGTAATAGAAGATCGATATGTTGCTATGTCTTACGTTAACGCTTTTTTCGTGAAAAATCGTAAAATTTTTCCGTTACGACCAAACATTTATGTCCAAAAGACCACCCTCACGCAATAGCAAATTTAATGCCCACCACTTTCGTACCAAAGTGATGATGCTGCGTTACGTAGTTGTCAAGTCACTAAGCTTTTTCGATAGCCATATCGAAAGCGAAGGCTTGCATATTTGCATAGGGCGTATGAGAAAGTTAGGTACATATTTTGAGGTTTGGTAGAACTCAGCAAGAGAATAATTTTTCCTAGTGGAAGGAGGGAGCGGAAAAGTCTTGGCAAATTTTTACGGTTCTGAACGTGAAAACGTGCACGTAAAACATAACAACTATGACTGTCGAAAACGCTTAGTTACTTGACAAGTACGTAACGCAGCACCATCACCTTGGTACGAAAATGATGGGCATTAAATATTTGCTATTGCGAGAGAGTGGTCGTTTGAACGTACATTTTTGGTCGCAATGGAAAAATTTAACGATTTTTCATAAAAAAGCGTTAACGTAAAATATCGACTTTTCATGACTTTCCATAATCTGGGTATCCGCTTTTTGCTACGCAAGCTACTACAAGAATTTTCCCCTGAACACGCCGGTGTAATCGGTTCCTTCATACGTTGACTGGTTCTCCCGCAAACGTAGATCTCGCACAACTATGTAGCAGAAAAAAAGTTAAATAACTACTTTTATAAACTTCACTCTCGCTCCTAAATAAGACGATTCCGCGTCCTCCCTCCATAGGGAAAACTTATTTTCTTGCCGAGCTTTATCAAACCTCGAAAGAAGTACAATACTCCCTGAATGACCCTGTATATATATATACAAACGTTTAAACATTCCTAGGATGCATGAATCTCACAACTGTATGCTTATAACACAAATTACAAATTTAAAAAGAACAATAGGTCGCACGAATATTTCCGAGACTATTTCCAAAAGGAACCAATGCTCTGTCAGATCTAGCGAATGCTTTTGCTACGATTGCTACCGGAGCGCGTTTCTAACTAAACATGAATATGCAGGGGCAGTGCTTTAAGCCGTCACCTTAGCTCTCTTCTACTGTGCGGGGGTAATCGCTTGATAACAGAGTGGATCCGCCAAACCGTCATCATCGTCATATTGATTGTCGCCACTGCATGGGCTGAGTAAATACGAAAGTGAACAGCGAACGCGAAAGGCAAACCAGCATTGTTTTCAACGACGATCAAACCTCCGCTCTGCTATCCAATCCCACTGCTAACACGCACACCACATATTTGCCACGAGTCTAAACTACACGTTGTGACTCGTGGCAATTATACAAGGCCACCGTGCCTTAGTGAAGTAGGAGGCTCAGTTGCGGCTCGTGCGTGGTGGACGAGTATCGCCAACGGGTCCGACCGGGGGGCGCACGCCCCTACAATATACGGCTACTTGATTACAATAGGTACGAACTACGCCTATACGTCGTCAGCATCGTTGACGCTAGCTAAACCGCCGACGCACTATTTCGTTGGCTGGCTGGCCGGCCGGCCAAGCTGCGCAACGAATTACGAATCGGGCACAGCGTCCTGAACGCGGACCTCCGGATAACCTCAGAAGCCCGAGGTTTTCCGGAGTTACGGTTCTTCGGCGTTAGCCGGTCATCGTGCGATCGTCGGTCGTTATGGCCGAACGGAAGTAATCGATTATAATTACGAATTATCCCACCGTCGCGTCACACCAGTATGCCGGAGTTGGGTTTTGGGATTCATCGGGGCGGAGGGACGAGACGCGACCCAGCGGGAGGGAGGGAGGGAGGAAGGAAGGTAGAGGCAAAGCGCGCCCTAGTTTGACGGCAAGATTGAGTACCTGGCCGCCGAGGGAACAGCCAAATAGGCGTTTAGCCTTCCTTAGTTCCTCCTTCATACACCTCGAGAATTACCCACCATTAGTCCTTTCCTTCTCTCTTTTGTCTCTCTCTATCTCGCCCTGCCTATCTCGATCGCTCGCTCGCTCGCCCGCTAGCTGCTCGCTCTTCGTGACTTGCACACTTCAAACATGCACGCATGTCGAGAGAGGAATCGAGTGCCAGGAGAGATAGATAAGTGAGAAGAGTTCGTTTCGGATCCTGTCATTTCAGCAGCGGGCCGGGCAGACATGTGATATCATAAACTTTTGAGAGATTGCCTTAATATATGTCGGTCGAGTTCGAGAGCAGCACTGACAGAGTCCTAGAGGACGAGCAGGAGGATGCGCCCAACTCCTCGAATGCTTGTCTCCATGCGGCGTCGAATGCGGCGGCTTCATTGGCTGCTGTTACCTCAACATTTATGGGATTACAGCTGGGGATGGAAAGGGGTCGGCTGTTAATCTCAGCGAGGTGCAACAATACCAGCTCATACAATCGTAGGGACGATAGCTTCGATATCGCGATGTCTGTATGTGCAAAAACATTTCCGCGCAAAGCTTGTGATCACTAATCGACCTACAACAGTTTGTAATGAGAGATCCGTTATTTGAGCACAACGTCATTAACACTTTTACGGCAAGTCAGTTGCAATTGTATTGTGAGTTCGAGGCAAGAGACTTGCATGACTTCTACGATAGGCTAACTATGTATAGCTTTGTCTCGTGCGTATCGCACGCATAATAGTTCGTCCATTGTGATTAGGCCCGCAATAGGATTTGGGGAATACGGGACTACGCATAAGCGAGAGCGGAAACGGTGTAGAGCCTGCTAATGAGTCCACTATCATTATCGCGAAGCCCACCGACACGCTTGCTTACGGTTAAAGGGGCATAAGTAATCAATCGTTTTATAGATCAAATCACCTGTTTGAAGCAGATTCAAATGACGAGACCTGGTAATACTTTAAATAGACCAGCTAATGGATTATAGTTACGGTAACTTACTTGAGCACTTGCAACAAAATAAAGACAGCAGATACTTACATGAGCAAACAATTAGTTTATTAGGTAATTGTGGCCCACCCGGTATATATATATATATATATATATACAGAATGATTGGCAATTTTATAACCTTAGAAACTAGAGCTGGCTTAGCGCCGAGATCAGAAAGTAAGATGAGAAAAATAGTTGCCGTTTATCGTTGTGTGCCGTCAATATTGAGAGAATCTAAGACTCTGCCTGTTTGGCCTTTTTTCCCGCTGTCATTATATATCTGCTTTATCAAATAACCAAAATATGACCCCTAAATGCAGGTGACGTACAAAAACTAGAAGGCGAAGAGTACTACTATCTTATGTTTTTCGTACGTGACGCTCCAATGAAGCGCAAAGCCGCAATTTCTATTTTCTACGGCACACTTTTTACTGGCCCGTCGGTAGAGTGTGTTGATGTTAGGGTATCCGCCACCTCTCCGACAGGGCTGTGCACAACGTCAGACACGTCGACGTGTTAGACCAGAAGCCTGCCTCTTCTCCCTCTAGTCGATCTGGCCGACGGTACGAAAATAACAAACCAGGGAAAGTAGAACATTGCAAAAAAGAGAGCAACAATATCGGAACAAGGACAACAACTACCCTAACAACAGCAACAACGCAATAGAAAAACAAAAAGAAGAAGTAGACAAAACGAAATATGACGAACAAGAAGAAAACCACGACGGTGATGCGAAAAGCAGTCTTCTATTGACACATATCGATTTGGTTGGCCAGCTACGTCTTCTCGTCAGTATAGTGGCCTGATTGACAAAGGGTTAAGAACGGCAGAATAAACGAAGGGACCACGCATGCACGAAGCCGCTTCGGCTGCGGGTAATTCTACTGATGCTGAACCTTGGGGCGGCTCAGTGAGCGGACCGCCGTGGCTCAATAGAGATACCTACTACTACTACTACTACGACAACGACGTGTTGTATAGGATATTTTTCTCTATTTTTCCGTGGGTTTGCTGTTGCGTGCTCGCTTCCGAAGGCTACCGCGTAGTCGGTAGTGACAGCATAGTGATGTGGCGGTACGTGTGTTTTAGCACGCAAACGTAGGAAATGCTGATTTATTATTTTTATTATTATTATTGTGTGGAGACAGGGCCATGAGAGGCGTTTCTCCTGGTATATATTCTAACAACGTGATCTTTCATATAGGAATATACTCTCTGAGGACTATCTTTCAATTCGACTAGGTGTTTTGCATTCCTAACTTACAATGGTCGACCGTAGACCTGTATAGCTGCTGCACGCTTCCGATTTTGCCAGACAAAAACGGTTCCATTTCCTTACAATATCATACTGTGACTCCAATTCGCTCTTATAAATCTTCAAGATGTTATACTAAAAGGCCACACAAACATTTTACATGTCGGGATTTTTCGAATGCTGAGTCCGGCCGGTCATATATATATATATATATATATATATATAATTTTAATAGTTCCACTCTCACTCCTAAACGAGACCTTTCCACCCCCATTCTATTGGCAAACGTTTTTTTAATGTGTTTGACGACTCCTAAAATTTAGCCTAAACATCAAGCGACACCCTATATATACAGATGGCGGCGTGGTCTAGGGTGCTAGTGCGCTAGTCATGGTTATCACTTGCCTCGGTGACGCTGGTTCGATCCGTGTTGTTGATATAATTTATTTTGAGCGATGCTCATGAAGAATAGATAATAAAATACAAATATATTTTCTTTCTCTCTTACTCTCTCTCTATACATATATATATACATATACATATATATATATAGGGGGGGTGCAAACCTTGTTGATAACTTTTCAAAGTTTAGCCGAACAATCGCAAAAGCCATATTCTAGGGAATATTTATACTAGTGCGACTGCGCGGATCCCTCCTACTGACTAATCTTTTCTAACCTTTTATTTGCCTGAATAATGAGATTTCTATATAAAATTACGCCTGACTAATGGCCGACATATAATTATGCATCCATTTATTATCGGCTGCGTAATTTTCTTTACGGCGGCAACAACGAGACATTGCTGAGAACTAGCACAGCTCATCCGAGACGTAGCCTAGAAAAAACCTGTGCAGGTAAGGACATTAAGGACACAACCGTGCCAGGTTGTTTGCCATGCCTTTGTTAGCTCGTCAGCACCCGCTTGCTAATCGGCGTTTCAATTTGGAATTCAATCCTGAATTGGGCGGCGCATACTAATTGCCACATTTGCTAGATATCGGAAATGGGACGAGGCCTTTTATTTAGCTTTTAGCATCAAAATGCTGCAGCACATTTGTGAACACGCACACGTCGAACAGAGAGTCGACGCAAATAGAACGCCAGCGCACCCCTCCTCCATCGGTCAATCTTGTTTCGTATTGTTGAAAATTTGGAGCGTACCGATGCAACACGTCACAAACCCACAACTAAGCCTCAGCTTCAGCTCGAGAAGCTCTAGCGCGAGATCATGAATGGCCCGCTCATTTAGGACCTGCAGACACAGAACGCCCGTTGTTCACTGTCGACAAATGCCGTTCCCTGGAGTAAAGCCGCCATATTGACGTTTCCGGAAGCATTGCGCCTGATGAATTTCCGATACTGGCTAGAACGCTGGCAGCTTCCGACTTAACCGACTCGATCTCATGCGCATTTTGGGTATTTGTTCCCCACTCCCGTGCGTCCATCATCAGGTTTGCAACCGCTAGGATTTGCAACGCATTCAGGCCGTTGGCTCGTTGGCTTTGCACATTGTTGCTAGAAAAACGCTGCTGCGTTGCCGCGCTCGAGGCCAATGGAAAGCCGATAGGAAAGAATTAGAATGGCCTCTGCTTGGGGGCCATCGTATGGGTCAAGCGGTGCCAAACTGTGTGTTGAGAAACAGGGATGTCAGTGGCCCTGGGCCCCTGCTCTTGGGTCCTCGAACGCGAGAGTGTAAGAGCGGTAGTTAGCGGGCGCTAGGGTACCACATTAGGGCAGCTTGGCTTGCTTGGCGTGACTGTGGTGGGTGGCACAGTGGTGACTCTCGGAGGGTACTGGGGTGTTGGTGACTGTTCCAGACCCGGGCGGGTCTAATCATGCTTGAACGGGATCCATGCTGTATGTCCGTCGGCTGCTGTTTTCGCGGCATAATCTAGGGGCTCCAGAATAGCTCGGCGATAGCTCGGCAGGGGTGCGGAGTGCTGCTACAACAGTGACGACAATAGTCGAATGGCGTGGCCAGACCAGCACTGCGAGAGCATGCATATCCGTGACGTTCTATAGTGTTCGCCGGAGTTGCACAGGAGAACGAATAGCACTGTAAGTAGTCGTAGGGTTATGCTTCTGAGGTGTTGGGCGTGAAAGCTAATAGAAAAGCTTCACTTTTTGCAAATTCTCTTTTAAACGACAATGTCGCATCTTCTGGCCGGCGTTATATATGCATAGGCCTTCAGAAGAGGCAGGTCTTATTTCTCTCACGAACACAAGAATGTGCTTACTTTCTGTATTGGAGGACTGACTATCTCGCCATTGCACATGTTGTGCTTCTATGTTGAGCAATACCATGCATATATATATATATATATACAGTCCCTGAAAAAAATATAGGGCCACCCATTTTTGTTACATTTCACGCATTTATTATAACATATCGTGTTAAAATCACAGTGATACATGCTCACAGAGTAACAGCGAAAACTTCTATCGACATTTAGGGTCTCGGATTACTTTGAACCACGAGATTTTCACATTTGGCACAGCTACACCGCGAAAAAATTATAAGGCCACTAGCAAGATACCTGTTTTAACAAATTAATTAAGCAGATCAACGGCATTTGGGCTAATTTCACGGCATTTAGACTATACATAGTACTCAGTGAACTTCCCATTAAGTCAGATAACCTCAAAAGTGCGGTTTGGTATAGTGTTAAACGAATTTTGGGTGCCGTTTTGCAAGAGCTCGTCCCAAGCCTCGAAATTTTTTTTTAGCCGTGTAAACTTTTTGTTCGAGCCAGCTCCACACATTCTGGATCATATCAAGATCAGATGAGAGTGCAGGCTCGCGAAGAAATTCAATGTGACGTGGGTCGAACCAGCTTCCGATCAGCCTGGCGGTGTGAATCGGGGCGTTATCGTGTGTAAAAACGAAGTCTGGCCATCCCATCAGCTTAAAATGCGCCGATTGCTCTTTTAGCAAATCCCCGTATCGCGTCGAATAAACACGACCGTCTAAAAAAACAATCGACGACTTTGGAAGGAAGCTTTGCACAATTTCGCACTTTCGTTTGCACGTCGGCCGCCGCCGCAATTGCCCTTGCCGAGGGCGTAGAGTTCGACGCTTTCTTCAGAATTGCAGCTTGTTTCGTCCCGAAATAAAATTTTGACGCCCGGAACTCCTTTTTTACGGCGTATTTTTTACCTAAATGAACAAAGTTATTTACTACTTGGGCACAACGCCTCAATTGACAGGAAATTTTGCGATTAGAGAGGCCGATGTCCTTCTAAGCCATGATATGGGCCTTTTCTTCACCCATGAGCCGCCAGCCTAAGCCTATCGTTTGAACAAAGAAAAACTTCTGGTAGGAGGTCTGCCTTTGTTTCTGTCGAGCCGTTAAATGAGCCCAAATGTCGTTATTCCGTTTAATTCACTCGTTAATACATGCATCTTGCTAGTGGCATTATCATTTTTTCGCGGTGCAGCTGTGCCAAATGTGGAAATCTCGTGGTTCAAAGTAATCCGAGACCCCAAATGTCGATAGAAGTCCTCGTTGTTACTCTGTGAGCATGTATCACTGTGATCTTTACACATTTGGTTATAATAAATGCGTGAAATGTGGCAAAAGTGAGTGGCCCTATATTTTTTTCAGGGACTGTATATATAGTATCTTTCGACATAGTTGAAGCACATATGCTATTTCTGTTGTGTTTATGATTTGTGATACTTCATGATTGACTAAACCTATTTTATGGCTGTTCATGCCTGAGAGTTAACCATTTATATTCTATTGTTTTTAAATTATTATCTATATATTTTTAATGAGAACTAAAGCATTGTATTATGCAGTTCCTATAATAAACCACGTTTGAATCTTGAATCTTAAAAAATCCTACACTACGTTGTGTAAAAAAATTATAGACACGAATGTCTCTCTGGAGACGTAGTCCATTAACTACCTAAATAGATTCTCCTCAAACTTAATTATCTTAGGCTATATTATCAATCTTTTATTCACGCCGACTTGCTAGACCTTTTTAGTTCTCCGAGCTTCGACATCATTCATCTACGATCGCCAATAGAAGTCACGGGGGAATGAGGGAGGCAAAATAAAGGTAGACGTAGTCCATTAACTACATAAATAGATTCTCCTCAAACTTAATTATCTTAGGCTATATTATCAATCGTTTATTCACGCCGACTTGCTAGACCTTTTTAGTTCTCCGAGCTTCGATATCATTCGTCTACGATCGCCAATAGAAGTCACGGGGGAATGAGGGAGGCAAAATAAAGGTAGAAGGTAACGTTCGATGTCGTGTCTGTACTTAGAAGACATCTCCACTTCTTTGTGAAATACGAGCTCGCTTCATCATCACATATGTCAAACTTCGCAATCTGACCTAACTTTGTACTTTTCCAAACGACCTGCTTCTCCGATTTGGAGGCGACTCTGGTAAGTCTTGCACGTGCAATATCTGCTACATCGAATTCTGTCACCCTCCGTTTTCTCTCTCTCTCTCTCTCTCTCTATATATATATATATATATATATATATAGTGTGTGTGTGTGTGTGTAGCCAATGCCTGGCGTAAGCCTGCGTTTAAATGTCACCGACTTTACGTACCGTAAACAGTATTTTCGTTTCATCTCTTGTTCTTACGGATATTGTGTTGCGGTTGCAATTAAGGCTAAATAACTATTTCTTCGTCTAGTGTCACTTGACGTCTAACGCAATGACCGATTCCGAAATGATCCCATAATTACGGCGCTATTAGAGTGGGAACAGATTCAATCGATTTGTCGTTCCGCGTAACCGACGGCATCTGATGCTCGGGGTCATTATTGGCCTAGCTAATTTAAATACGAACGCCGAGGGAAATCGCGTAGAGAGGATAATATAGAGCAGGCGGACGAGATTCGTATGCGGTTTACCTTAGGTGGTAATTAGACCTAAACCGATTCCAGGAAGGGCACAGCCTCTATTGTCGTATGTGGCTTACGGCGGAGAGAACAATATATATATATATATATATATATATATATACACATAACATACTTATTATATCACGGGTTGAGAATAACCGTACTATCGGCAAGCAAAACATTTTTCCTAATGGAAGGAAAGGACGGAAACGTCTTGTTAAGGAATGAGGATGAAATTGATAAAAGTAATTATTTTCCTTTACATAGTTGCGCGACTCCTTTCATAAATATTAAATTTAATACTCATCATTTTTGTATCAAAGTGATGGGCTGCGTTACGTAGTTGCCGAATAACTAAGCTTTTTTTGACAGCCATATCGAAAACGAAGACATGCACACTTGCTAGCATTTTTGCCTGCTTCAGCAATCGTATATGATGAAGTTAGGTACATATTTTGAGGTTTGGTAGAAATCGTTTTTTGTTTCAATTAAAGGAGGGGACGGAAACGTCTTGGCAAACGGTTCTGAACGTGAAAACTTCAACATAAAGCATAACAACTATGGCTGTCGAAAAAGCTTAGTTACTTGGCAACTACGTAACGCGACATCATCGCGTTGGTACGAAAGCTCGCGATTGCCAGAGAATAGTCTTTTAGGCGTAAATTTTTGGTAATAACGACAACATTTTACGGTTCTGCACGTGAAAGCTTCAACGCAAGAAATAACAACATATCGATTTTTTATAACTTTCCTTAATCTGGCTCTTTGCCGTTTGCTGTGTTGCGTTCGGCGTTATTCAGAGGTGTACAATTTTCCACTGAAGACGCCAATATGATCGTTTTTTTTTCGTACGTTGACTGGGTTTCCTTCAATTATAGAGTTTGCCCATCTATGTAGGAGAACAAAAAGCACAATAGCTACTCTTCTAAATTTGATCCCTACTCCTAAACCAGACGTTTCCGCCCCCGCTTTCCATTGTGAAAGACTAGTTTCTTGCCGAGTTTCACCAAACCTTAGAAGAAGTATAAGGGGATGCATTGTTTTTACAATAAATTAAATACTCCAGTTTCACCGATTGGTCATGCAAAGCGCCGACAGGGTCGAGGGTAGAGGTCGGCGCTTTGGCGATATGTATTGGGGAACTTGACCTCTTAGATGTTCTTTTGGAGTGATGTGGCTGAGGCTGGAATTTGTTTACTTGGTAGTTCAACAAGTTTTTAAAATAAAACCAAGAGTTTTCCTAATCTTGTTTTTAATTTTCTCTTATTCGATATACTCCCCGAGAAGCTCATTACACTTTTCTCGCCAATATTTCAGAACATTTATACCTCTTGAGTAGAATTCCGCGTCTTTAGACTGAAAATAGGCGTTGACAGCAGCCTTAACCTCTTATTGCTGGAAAAACGCTTTCCACTGAGACTATTCTTCAAATGTCCAAAGAGAAAATAATCAGAGGGGGCCAGGTCTGGAGAATAGGAAGGTTGTTCAATAAGTTCGAACCTCAGTTGGGCCAGTTTTGCCGATGATTGCCGCGACTTGTGTGCAGGAGCATTGTCCTGGTGAAACAGGACAACCTTCTTCTGCAAAGTGGGCCGTTTCACGATGAGTTCTTGCTTCAGGCAGTCCAACAGTTTTGCATAATATTCTCCCGTCGTTTTACCGCTCTCAAGGTAGTCGACCAGAATAATTACACGTTGGTCCCAAAAAACCTTAGCCATCATCTTTCCGGCCGATGCCGTTGTCCTCACCCTCTTCGGAGGTCCTTTACCAGGTGCACACCATTGGCGAAATGCTTCTTTGGTCTTGGGAGTGTAGTGATGGACCCAGCTTGCATCGACGGTCACGAATCTGTGCCAAAAATCCGACGGATTTTTCGACATCTTGGCCAAATTTCGCTGTGAAGCGGAAACACGCGCGTCTTTTTGGCCTTGGTTGAGCAAATGCGGCACTTCTTTTGCTCTGAGCTTTTTCATCTTAAGTTCTTGTGCAGGATGAAATGCACATTACCCAAACTGATCCCCAGGGCCTCCGCTATCTTTATGAGAAAATGTTCACTCGCTTATCTGCGGCAACAATTTTCCGCACTTTTTTCACGTTTTCCTCATCAGTTGCCGTTTTTGGGCGTCCTGAACGTAGTTCATTCTCGGTGCTCCTGCGACCTATTTTGAACTCATTAATCCAGTTGGAAACAGTGGCAAAACATGGCCAAGAGTCACCGTACACCTTGTCTATCTCAGTTTTTACTGAGATACCAAGGTGTACGGTCCATTCCACGTCGCATTTCAACCGTTGGAATAAAAATGCTTGATAACCACTCGAAACTCTTTTTTTCTCAATTTTTCAAAATCACGCCGATACGTTGCACGGGAAAAGCGATCAAACGAAATCGCAACGGCCACCACATATCACCATAATATTTTGGCTGCTAGCAGTCGAAAAGTTGCCTGTTTCCAATAGCGGTAAAAGCGCGCCAAAATTCGAATTCTGAAAAGCTAATTTTAAGAACCTGTTGAACTACCTGTATATATATATATATATATATATATATATATATGAAATAAACGTGCAAATACACTCCACGGAAAGACAAAGACGCGAGCCGTCGGGTCCCCCTTCTGTGGTAAACGTAAGCAAAACTGCGACTTTTATGGTCGCAAGATTACATTGGATTATTGATCTAGTACAGAAAATTGTTCATGGGCAACATTAGTGGCGTTGTTAGCGCACCTCGGAGATGCGGCTTTTGTGTTTGCGCATGGTCTAAAAATGATACGCCTGGGATTTGTTGCTTAAAACAAAAACAAGCAGCATTCCTGCTCCCGGAAAATGATTAAGGCTAGCCAAATGGACGTGACCTTCCAACATGACAGCGCCTGGCCACACACAGTTTACTCACTCCTGCTAGAAAATGCTGGAACTCCTCTGGCATGTTTTTTCCAAATTCTTCGTATAGCACCTATGTGCACCATCATCCCTAAGAGAAAGGATTTTTAGCCTACTCAATTGTCATCCCATTGTATGCTAGCAGTCGTGATGTTTGGATGTTCGAAGTGTTTGCTCTCGTTAAAAACGAACAACTAGTGGTGTGCAGCCAAAGCTGCTCAAAAGTGTTTGAGCGCTCCGTACTCCCCAAGGATGCGCATTCTTCCACTCTCTCTCCACACGGAGCCTGTGACACCTAGGAATCAAGCCAAGATACGTTAAACGGCCGATTGAGTGAACTACAGTGGAACTTTGTGAAACTGTGGTTAGTACACACGGAACTGTAGAAGCAGGTTGCCAACATCGAGGACAATCCCGAATTATTATTATTATTATTATTATTATTTGGCATCGGCTTAATTCTCCATTTACATGCGTTATTTTAACCTTCATTTGACTGTGATGTTTTACTCTTATTACTATTCTAAATGTTCGCAATGACCCATGCTTGTATGCAAAGCAAACTACGTTATGCATCGGGCGCGCGATGGCCCGAAGCAACTGGCCCGATCACGACTAGACGCGCCGAGTAGTATGATGAGAGATCTATTCTGAGGGATACTTGGCGCGAAACAAAATTGGAATGCGCGGCCGCTGATTTTGCAGAGTTCGTTACGAGTGCGCAGACAAGAATATCACAAATATTCTAGGCAGGTAGGTTGAAAAACTAAACTTTTTCAGGCTGACCACCTTCAGCCGTGCTTCCTGCGCTCGTAAGGCGCACGCGAATGCACCACGCCACCGGGCTCGATGTGTAAGTTAGTCGCACATCATTAGCCCTCGCAGCAACGGTGGTTTAAGTATCACGACAATTTGCTACGCTACTATAACGTTGCATGTACGTACATCTACAGACCGAGACTGGCATCGGACGTGCTGGGCATGTTTGCCCACGACGACTTAGCGTCACGCGTCTTTCTCTCTGTTCGATTTGTCTCAACGATAATCGAAACACAGATAATGTGCAAGTGTATATATATATATATATATATATATATATATATATAAAGCCAGCGCCGCATTAGCGTAAAGTTGCCTGTGTCGGTGTTGTTTTTCACACATGCACATACACACACGCACACACACATACGACATGTCTGCATGTGAGCAGCCCCGAGTTTCTGTCGAGTTTGTTCTTGCTTGAGCAAAATCGATCGTCGTCGGTCTGATGTGAGCCTGGGGGTGTTTGTGTGACTTCTGACGCGGCTTCTTAACGATTACGATCCGAGCCGCCGTCGCTGTCGCGGCCGCCGCTAAGAGCGTTCTAGTCTCTCTCATGACGTCGACCCGACCTATCATCATCGACCTGGCGCTCGACTTGTCGTGGTCACTAGGGGTGTCATCCGGGATCCGGGCGATCGACCGACGTCAATCGAGGTCAACGCTTGGCTCGCCGCACCGATGGCCGTCGGCGTTACCTCATCTGCCGGCGGTGTTCGGTTCATCTATCCATTCATCGATTGCGGCCGGCCACAAGATACGCAGGCATTCGAGGCGACCTCGGGGTCATCCTCACTCTCTTTCTTTTTCTCTCTCTGTCTCTCCTTTTCTATCATCCTCTTCCCATCTTTATCCCGTTGTTGTCGCCGTTGCCGCTGTCTTCTTCCTCTTCCCATCTTTATCCCGTTGTTGTCGCCGTTGTCGCTGTCTTCTTCCGCTGCCTTCTTTATCGGTATCCATGACCGTTGCTTCATCACCATCATCTCTGGTGTCTCTGGTGTCACCACCAGCTTAAGGGGACATCTATCAGTCCTGTCTGTTGTTACTCTCAGAGCTGACAGGTCGTATAGACTTCATCCCCCCGCGGGCCTCATCCCCCCGCCGACCTCATCTCCCCGGGCCCCTATTACTTTCACTGCCCTCCCTCCCGCCATCGCCTTATCTTATTCCGACCACTGGTGGCCACCGCTCACGCTCCATGAGGCACCTAGTGAGGGGCAGGCAGCGTGCACCGTGTTATCGTTGAAACACTAATTATCCCGCTCTCTTCCCGCTCTTCGTCGTGTCGTTCGCCTTCGACACAAGGACACAACCACGACAATGTTGACTGCTGGTACCATGCTACCGCGGCAACTGCTCGAGCTAATTGCAATAATAATATTAATTATCAATGATAACACCCCACAGTTAACACTTAGCTTGCGCGCGTCGCATGTTGCCGTCCGTTAAAGAATGTTTATTGTAGATCTTGTTGAGCCCCACTTGTCTCGTCCGCTATATATATATATATATATATATATATATATATATATATATATATATATATATATATATATATATATATATATATATATATATAGGGAGAGAGAGAGAGCGGGTTAACGTAGAGAGAGAAAACAAATTCTCCGTTGATACCGCAGAATATATTACCATGACATATTGCCCAAGCAAGTTTGCTCTTGACGGCATATGTTCGAATGCGTTTTTGAGCGAAATCGACCAGCAACAGGAATTGTCATAACGTTTATACAAGATGGGCTTTCTGAGTACGTTGTCAAGGTGCCATTATTATTACTTCTTTTTAATCGCACTTATTGCACTATGGGTTAGAGGCTAGGAGATTAAGCCCTAGTTTTGTAACGTGGCAGTGTTGCTAGTGAAAATTGTCGTGTTGTTGTTATTATGATTATTGGTGGTTGCATTATGTATGTAGTAGTGCAAGCAGTTAAAATGACGAGACGAATACGAGCTATTAAGTGCTCGTAGGGGCTAACCACGTCTGTGCTAGCCTGCAGAGTTTAATTTTAACCGGGCAGCAACTGCATGGTGTTTTTCCTCCCCGCCCCTCTCTCTCCATCTCTCTCTGTCTCTCCATCTCTCTCTCTCGCTCTATATATATATATATATATATGCTACCTTTTCTCTCTGCCACAATACGGAGGCCGAGTGGAGTCGACGCGCTTTATCACAAACAATAAAAATGTATGTGTGGCCATAATGTAATTGCATGTGATGCGCCGGCGGTGTTTGTGCGCGGTGTGCGCGGAAGGCGAGAAGGCGAACAAGCGCCTGAAGGCAAGGTTTTTCGCTACACAATACGACGGCGACGCCGACTACGACTGTGATGGCAGCTGACGTAATGCTGCTGCTGCTGTTGAAGGTGATGATCGTGGTGGTGGTGGTGATGAAGATGGCACCGATGATGATGCTGTGGTGGTAGCGATGACGACGGCAATGACGAGGCGACGTCGGCGGCGTCAACGCCGTGCTCACATAATTACATTGAAGAGAGATTCCGCAGCTCAGCGACAGCGACGACGACGACGACGCCAACGACAGCTTGCTACGACGCTCGAATGCGGGTGAATGCTCAAAGGCGGATGGACGAACGGACAAGCTAAAGCGGGCAGGCGGGGGGTTGGGGAAGCAGAGACGGGCAGTCAGTCCCCGGGCGGGCTAGCGGCCGAGGACCGTGGGGGGCGAAGACGACCGTGGGGGGTCGAAGACCGTGGGGGCCGAGAGCAGTAGCAGAGAGCCAGCAGCGCCAAATTACAACTCGATGCCGAAACAGCAGCGGAGAAATTGCGCCGCCGGAAATTGCAGCCCTCGCTCTCAACACTCAAGTCTGAGAGGGAAACTGTTGTCGTCGAGTGGCCGGCCCGAAGCTTGAGCTCTTGCCGTGACGAATGATGCATGGCAGAGGAAACGCACGGACGAGGAACGAGGAAACGAAGGCAGGCAGACAGGCTGGCTTTGGGGGATTGGAAGTGGGGGCGCGAGGAAAAAAATGGGCTAGAGAAGAATTGGAGAAGAGCCTGAAGCCGGTTGTTTCTCACCGGGGGTCCGGGGCTCTACTGTTGGGCTTCACCCAAACGTCGCTCCCTTCACCCATACGTCGCCCCCTACTCTACACCGCTCCCGGGCTCCGCCTCCGCTACGGTTGCTCTAGCGCATGCCGGCGCTCGTAGTTAGGCACACAAGCACCACATAAGCACGCACACAACAGGGGGCTGTTGCTTGCGGTGTGAGAATAAAACTTTACCCTTATACCACCCGCAATTGGTCCTGCTTGCAACGGCTTGCCTTGTACGCACATACACATGACAAGGCCGCGCAGGCACGTGTGGCCTAGATACAGACAGCACGCTAGGAGCCTGGCCACAAAACAACAGCAGGCTTGTGCGGCGATGGGAATGGTGATTTTGGGTCAGTTTAACCTCCTACATTTCTCAAATAGCAATAGTTACTGCTACGATGAGATGCCGGGGGGGCGTCCCGCCTTTGTCTGTGGTTGGGTACGATTGTTTTCTTGAGGGCCGGGCGCCGATTCTAGGTTGCCGTAGTTGACGTCAGTGATAAGATAAGTAGGACATTTGCTTATGTTACCGCGTTAGCTCTATTGAGCCACTCGATCGTTTCTTATATATTAAATAAAAACTAAATAATTTTTAAACAAAAATAATATATATATATTTTTTTTTAAGCTTTAACAACTATATTTTAAATATTATTATATCTAAACGGTGTATACTGCATTGTTATTGCCCACATTCCGATATTAGGTTTCCAGCACAGGTTGGGATCACTTCAACATCGTTTCTAGCACGGCTGTGGTATTGTCAGGTCGGATGTCAATCAAAAACCGGCGAAAAAGCAAACCACTTTTTGCTCCCTACCGCAGTAAAAGGTAAGGCATTAGCCACTCTGAAGTCGCTACCGCCACACTAAGGGTCTGGAAAGGTTGCTCATATGCTTTTGTAGACCATTGTTTCTGAGACGCTGCGTTCACTGGCGCCTGGCCGAGAAGAGAAGGAGAAAAGGGTCCAAGCATCATCTCGAAGAAATAAGCAGGCCATTCCAGCTGACTTATGCATCTCCGCCACATTTTAGGCATTTATAATAAGCGAAGATGCCTCTGGCACGATATCGTCTGGGGAATCCGGGGTGATTGCGTTGGCACCATACAAGTATTCGCGCGGAAGTGACTTACGGCACTAGCGATGGGTTTCCTTTCACCGGGAGAGCGACCGATGTATGTGCGACAATTAAAGGGAAAAACAAGTGTTTATAGCGTTGCTGTATCGAGTGACCTCACATATATGGTGTGTCTGTTTACGGTTATTCGGAGAAAGGGTCTCCAGGTCTATTGTAGACAATACAACGCCAGGTGGCGTCGGCAGGGCAGTCACCCATAAGCTAAGAGCTCTTACGGGCATAAAATCAGAAGGTACAGGGGAAGACCAGTTGTCTAGATGTGCATAAAGTAGACCATTATGAAGAAAACCTCGCTCCAGTTTACACAAAGTCGCTCACCCAATACAGGCAAACTGTTTTTTTCTGCCTGACTTTTTTGTGACAGCATGGAGGCGGGATGTTTACTACGTTATATGTTTGGTGATTCGATAGATTTTATGTTTTCCTATGTATAATAGAGTGTTTGTATTAAAAATCGTCCGCTTTCCTTTAAATAAACTAGATTTTATACTTACTGCGAGTGTTACTTGTTTGAGCTCCTCGCACAGTGGTCGATTACCTCCGACATTGTACTGCTTCAACGTTATATTATCTAAGTACACCTTTCTTGAGGTATCGTCACCTAGTTTGAGTGCTGTTTATGAACGCGTTATAATTTTATATCAATCACCTCTTCTGAGAGCATTTTAGAAGATCTTGGACTATACGGCGGGAGGCGACTGGAGGTTTATTTAGAGTTTTGTGAAGACTCAAAGTCGAACACTGTGTTAACATTGTAAACTATATGTTCACCACTATTACGTGTTTTGCTCGTCTCGTCAGTTGTAGATAAGGTAGAAAGTATTTCCGCTCAATTCGGACAATCTAGTTTGTACAAGTGCCGCATGCTGCGAGACGCTAGACCAATGAAGACTCACCAAAGTGGACTCTCGAGGTAGAAGTAAATATAAATGTTTGGATTCTGCACCTAGTATGCCGCGAACATTTTGATAAGCCTTTAGCAGGTTTTTTGGACGAGGCACATCTAGTGACATACAGAAAAATAACCTACTGCCTGACGCAGGCGCGAAAACAAAATCGGAAACTTCAAGATCAACCTTTTCTTCTTCAGTGAACGGATGTTAAACGGATACTCGCATTCTAAACAGATTATAGTATCTACTGGAGTGCGCTAGTTGTGGCATTCGATCATAGCGGCACGGCATTGCTTTTTGATTGAAATTTAAGAATATTTGCGAATACTCTATATGACGATCAAGTCGATATGAGGCAAACATCTACTATTAGCGTAACTCCTCCAAGTACGGCTATCACTGTACTTAGTGATAGACGCAGATACTGCAATTCACAAGGCTTTATATTGACTTGCTTAGATCTGTTGAACCGAGTTGAACGAATCGCCGACATAGCACGTATCTGTCCGTACGGCGAGCGCGAATACGTGGCTGGGGTTACGCGTCTACTTGAGCTAATCCTATCAAGTTGGCAAATCAGTCATTCACCCTTCTTAAACAATCAGCCAGCTATTTGGTCCCGGTTACCTTCTCTTAATCCTCCTCTATTGCGGAACGGTGAGATAGAGACCACATAGAAAGACTGTCACTCTTGCTGACATTACGGTCACATCAGCCCCCTTTGCGTCTCGTAGTCGACGGGTGATTGTCAGCGCGCGCTAGTGCGCTGTTGAAGTTACGAACGGGTTGGAGGAGAACAGCTTTAATAAAGTTATTCTGTTGACTCCTTAGGCGGGTATATTAATAATAAAGTTTGTCAATTTACAAGACTTGCCGAAGGATCGTTGCCTGTTGGCTGGACGGCATCGGGCCCTCGGGCAACGACAGGCTAGGGCATGTTAGCTGGAGTCAATTTATTGCTTGACGATAGAAAGCATTAAAAGGCCGCGTTTCTTCTGGTCGTGACCGCGCCTGACACTTCTATGATAGCATCAGATGAATATATTTTCAGGTTTACAGGAGGCTTTACTTGAACACCTACCGTAAAATGCAGTTTATTCAAAGTGTTCAAAGGCTTTAAACATGCATATATACACACATAAGAAATAAAATATTAAACGTGTATATATATGTATATATATGTATATATATGTATATATATATATATATATATATATATATATATATATATATATATATATATATATATATATATATATATATATATATATATATATATATATATATATGGGGTCTCCCAAAATGCGTCCAACAAGATTTGGGATCTGGTTCAACTCGGCAGAGAAATATTTTTTTTAAATGGAACAAGGGGGCGAAAATGTATTCTGAAAACTCAGTAATTAAGCGTGAAAGCCAACCTATAAGAATTGCAAAAAAAAACTTTTTAAGAATGATCTTCAATACAACATTTGTTTGGCTTTGCCCTAACGTAGACTGGAATTCAACCGATGCAATTTTCCTCCAAACACACAGGTATGATTGGTTTGTCAATGAGATGACTGGGGCTCTAGCCATCGCAGATTTAGTGAAAATATGTCAAAATAAGAAGCTCAATACAACCACCTTTGATAATTTTGCTCCCACTCTAAAATAAACCATGTCCGTTTCTTTGTTCTATTGGCAAAAAAAAATTTTTCGTCGAGTTGTACTAGACCCCAAAGTAAATTGGACGAATTCTGGGGAGATCCTGTATATACAGGTAGTTCAACAAGTTCTTAAAATGAGCTTTTCAGAATTCGAATTTTGGCGCGCTTTCACCGTTATTGGAAACGGCAACTGTTCGACTGCCAGCAGTCAAAATATTATGGTGACTGGCCGTTGCGATTTCGTTTGATCGCTTTTCTCGTGCAACGTATCGGCGTGATTTTGAAAAATGGAGAAAAAATAGTTTCGAATGGTTATCAAGCATTTTATTTCAAAGGTTGGAATGCGACCCAAGTGAAAACTGAGTTAGACGAGGTGTACAGTGACTCTGCGCCATGTTTTGCCACTGTTTCCAACTGGATTAATGAGTTAAAAAGAGGTCGCAGGAGCACCGAGGATGAACTACGTTCAGGACGCCCAAAAACGGCAACTGATGAGGAAAACGTGGAAAAAGTGCGGAAAATCGTTGCCGCAGATAAGCGAGTGAACATTCGGGAGATAGCGGAGGCCTTGGGGATGAGTTTGGGTAGTGTGCATTTCATCCTGCACGAAAACTTGAAGATGAAAAAGCTCAGAGCAAAATAGGTGCCGCATTTGCTCAACCAAGGCCAAAAAGACGCGCGTGTTTCCGCTTTACAGCGAAATTTGGCCAAGATGTCGAAAAATCCGTCGGATTTTTGGCGCAGATTCGTGACCGTCGATGAAAGCTGGGTCCATCACTGCACTCCCGAGACCCAAGAAGCATCTCGTCAATGGTGTGCACCTGGTGAAGGACCTCCGAAGAGGGTGCGGACAACGGCATCGGCCGGAAAGATGATGGCTACGGTTTTTTGGGACCAACGTGGAATAATTCTGGTCGACTACCTTGAGAGCGGTAAAACGATCACGGGAGAATATTATGCAAGACTGTTGGACTGCCTGAAGCAAGAACTCATCGTGAAACGGCCCGCTTTGCAGAAGAAGGTTGTCCTGTTTCACCAGGACAATGCTCTTGCACACAAGTCGCGGCAAGCAACGGCAAAACTGGCCCAACTGAGGTTCGAACTTATTGAACAACCTTCCTATTCTCCAGACCTGGCCCCCTCTGATTATTTCCTCTTCGGACATTTGAAGAATAGTCTCGGTGGAAAGCGTTTTTCCAGCAATGAAGAGGTTAAGGCTGCTGTCAATGCCTATTTTCAGTCTAAAGACGCGGAATTCTACTCAAGAAGTATAAATGCTCTGAAATCTCGGTGGGAAACGTGTATTGAGCTTCTCGGGGAGTATATCGAATAAGAAAAAATTAAAAACAAGATTTGGAAAATTCTTGGTTTTCATTTTAAGAACTTGTTGAACTACCTGTATATATACACATTTTTTTATTTACGAAAGTGATTTACAATAAATGAAGCACAACTGTTTTAAATGACTAAATCATTTAGTGGCATCGTAAAATCTCACTTACGGTGCAGTCTTTATTTAGGCATTTAAATGATTGCAAGTTATTCCTTCGGTAAGCCTTTGCAAAGCTCTCTGACGTGATCTGGGGTGGCTACATATCTCATCATTGCTATGAGTTTTAGAAAGCGTTTCTTTGCTATAACACTACAATTATACCATACTTGTATTCAATGTACATTTTGAGGTTTCCAGCAAACGCGCTATACTTTTTAAAAACGATGCACAAAAGCACACACCAAACCTTAGCAAAATGTTATATAATTATGGCTCCAATTCGGACGTTGAACTGATACTCGAGAAAAAATACAAAAATACAGAATACAGAACAAATATAGTGAAGTACGCGGCTTGAAAGGATTTGTGGAGATAGCCAAATCGCGCGGCGCACTTAGACGTTGCGTGCAGTACTTTATAAGTACTGCATATATACAGTACTTTATAAGTACTGCTTGTAAGTATTTTAGAGAGCCGCTCAGCTAACACATCAGTAACGTCTTTGAATATAAATATGGTGTTGCATTTGGCTTGGCTTTCTCGCATTTTGGTGTCCTAAGTTTCATAAGCACGGTCTCTGGCAAAAACACAATACATCATTGTCATTTGCCTTACATAGTATTTAAATCATGCTCATGGTACGAGAAACATTAATGTTATCAACAATTCATTTTTTTTAAACATAGATTAAAACATAAAAAGGGTTAACTAGCTAAATAAAAATAAACTTGCGCGCCACCAGCAAACAACAAAATGGCGTTCGCCCTGTTGATGTTTGCTATCGTTGTAGAGAGCGAATTCAGAGAACCGGTAGATCATATTCGACGCAATCACAATGGCGGAAGCACATATTCGAAGGGCCGGAGTTGGAGCAAAGAGTGACAATGGTAGAATTGCTTCGCGCCAGGAGGAGCGTAGACGAGATCACTTTCTTTTTCAATTTTCCGAGAATTACTGTATATACCATTGAGCAATAAATACAACTACGTAAGAAAAAGTAATAACTCATAATCCATAAAATTAATCGTGTTCACTAGGCACTTCAATTAGGCATCATGAATATATTGTAAGTTTTATTGTAAGGAAAAATTACTTCAGACGCTCCCCCCTCTCCGAGCAGTCGTAAAGCGAAATTTCGGGATAACTGCTGGATTTTTCCTTATACATAGCGTAGGTGAGCTGATCCCGTGAGGCCCCTATCTAGAATTACTATAAAGTATTTTACGTCCCGTTTTACCTTGATCATGCGGCCAGACGCGGCAATGCTGATCCTCGTGTTTTCTTTCTGCCAGTGAAATAGTGTTTTCGTTTTTTTTTATAGATTGAGCCTAAGATCGCGCGCCTCCGTCTAGGTTATAACCTTGTCTAGCGCTATGTCGGCTGCTTTCTCCAGGGCTCTTTCATCGGGCAGTTGCCACGAGGGCTAAATCGTCGGCGTAGGCCAAGACCTCCAGCTACGTTTTAAAGTATTAGCCCCAAGATGGTGCCCTGCGACACTTCAGTGGTGACCATTTTTGTATTGTTCCGCATCTCAAGCACCCTCTGTCTACTTTACGAGTAAATTATTCTCTGCAGGTATGGCGATATGCGTTTCCTCCACAGGACCGCCATGATTACCCCCAGTTTGCTGTATTTCGCGCCTCGCACATCCAGTAGGATAAGCAGAACAAAGCTTTGAATCTTCCGCAACCGAGTGATCTCTTGTGGTGCACGTCGAAGCATTCGCTTCAGTGCACCCAGAATAGACTGACCCCGTCTGAAGTCGCACTGAGCATTCGAGAGCGCGATATTTGTCTGTAGTTCTTCTTCCATCTCGAGCGTTACGTCGGGGACCCCTCGGGGAGGACCTGTATGCCTTGCGTAAATGAGTATATATAATTGCTGATTCTTGTCCTGAGGCATCCCCTGCGGATAGTTTCCGTGTGTCAAGGTACGGTATATATAGCGGGAACGGGTCTCCGATACGGGTCTTGTCTACTTTTCACACTTTAAGGTTTCTTAAAGATTAACCTTCTTGGGCATTGGGTAGTGGGACGAATGAGAGAGCAGAGGCCGTGGTCGACGCAGTCAGCTCCGCCTCCTCCAAGACGCAGAAATAAAGCAGGGATCGTCAGATCCTTCTATTATTTGCTGGAGCAGAACCCCCGCGCCGAAGTGTGGCCTCACTTTTTCGTTCACTCGACATTTGCTGACCGCACAGACGCGCCCGGCGTCCACAGAGCCACGCGGAGTTCCTCTACCGACTCTCCAAGACACTGTGCTCTCTAGAAAGCCTCTTCAATCCTGTCTGTCCTATCGGCGCCCTCCATCTCATACACGTTTGTCTATCTACCTTAATCTGAAATTATCTATGTATGTATACATATATATATATATATATATATATATATATATATATATATATATATATAAATATATATATATATATATATATATATATATACTCCAAGGGCAAAGAACTGCAACAAACAAAACTGTTGATTTGAACCTGTAGCGGATCTACAGCAATCCTTATTTTACATTTGTATACCACAGTGCGAGACCACAGGCAGTGGCCGCGGTTACATCGACAAACGACAATGAGGATTCTGACGTCATGTCCAACAAGCACCACAATGACATACTTTTTGACTCAGGAAAATCACCATAACGACGAGGCGCCACATTAACACGGTTCTGATTTATACTTCACTCAACTCTAATAGAATGCTGGTGCTACGCTAAACTGGCTAGCTTTGAAGGTGGAATAGCTAAAGTTAAGCGTATCCTCTGTTTAGCCTTGTTTTTAGACTACGATCGGCAGACTCGTTGAATAGCGTTTAAGCAAGCCACTATACCTTGTATTTACTACACACAATGCGTTACGTACATATCAGTTTCCAGGAAGAAAAAAATGCAATTCTATTCTTAAATAGAGAATGGTGATGTTCACGTCGTATTCTAGGAATTGCATCTGACGACCTACAGCGAATTCCCCTTGAAGTCACATGGCTATTTATTTATGCTTGTCATAAGCATAGCCCTGGTGACTTCAAAGCGTATCCGCAGAACGCTAGGTTTGTCATAAGCATAGCTCACGTGTCCATATTACTGGTGTTGACAATTAGCATTTTTGCCTTGACACACTGCAGGCCTCACCAACATTATACAATCGGCGTCATTCGGTAAATATACGTAAGCGAACTTGTAAATATTTTATGGTAAGTTTGACAAAGGAGCATTTTGTTCATAGCACATGATGACCTACACGGTACGATGCCTCATGCCTATTTCAATTTGCTTAGTTAAACATAGACTATTTACAATTTGCGCATTTATATATATATAAATATATATATATATATATATATATATATATATATATATATATGAGCTGATATGTGCGATCAAATAAAAAAACAACTTATAATCAAACGTTTCCTGGTACATGCGCTGGATAAAGCTGATCTGTACGGGTTCTGTATACGCGTTTACAGGGCTCTCCGAAGCACCTAAAGAATCGCCGTTGAATAAGTTATATATAAATCTTGTCTATGAGTTATCAGAGGTAAATCTGGCACATCTGGTACGCAGAGTACAAACAACACGCGGTCTGCGTCTCACTACAGTGCAGTGGTCTTCATCGTAACAGCGAGGAATCGACCGAAAACCTTTCGCCAATTTTGGCTGGGGACTACGAAGTAGGTGAAGGAATGGCAGGCTTTTCACTGAGGTAAGGGCAAGTGTGTTTATTGCTAGAACGACGAACTCAGGCAGGCAACGAGCATCTTGTCGTCGACATCGTGTCAGAGAGTGTCCCTCTCTCGTTGTTTGTTCAGCCACATCTCGCCAGTTCACAGTCTCACCGTGGCTACTTGGAGTCGGGATCGCCGACGTTGAACGGCCGAAACCAGGGCTGGACGAACGCGAGCTTGCGGTGCGACGACCTCAGCATGTGTCCCGACTCCTCGACCTGCGCGATGTGCAGGTCGACGCTGTACAGCTGGCTGGTCTTCAGCATGGCGCCGTCGTGCACGACGCGTCGCGACTCGTCGAACGTGTACAGTTTGAGCCGGTCGAAGCGAATCGGGCCGCGCATCCAGGTGGCGCCGAGCTTCGGGCTGTCGGGGTGGCGGAAGCATTCGCGGTGGCCCGACGAGCCCACAAACTCGACCCACACGTTGTAGTGCTCCATCGGCTGGAGACCGGCCAGCTGCGCTTTGGGCGCCGGCATCATCCGGCGGCCGCGCGCCGAGATCTTCATGCGCATCTGGCAGTTGTACAGCGACGCGTTCAACAGCGACACCGTCGGCACGTAGCAGCACTTTGGCGCCGAGCTCGTGACGGCGCCTGCTGCTGCCGCCGCCGACGACGGCTGGTGATGGTGGCCCGTCGCGCTGGGGTACGACAACCCCCGAAGTCGGGCGACGACCAGCGCCCGCCGCTGCTCTAGCCGTTCACGGTCGTCGGGCGCCATCTGCTCGCTGACGTGGGCGACCCGCACCTTGCCCGCCATTGCAGAGATACGAGGGCGTTGTTTCCCTCTCTCGCCGTTACGTGGGTAATGTTGAGCCCGGATCGGTTCTCGGTTCGGCTTTACGTAACCGAACGCTGTAAAGGCGCCTAACTGCCTGTCTGTCTGTCTCTTTCTTTGTTTCTTCGACTGGCCGCTCGCTCAGGTGTGGTCACCTTTACCACTGTCCACCACGGTGCCCGCAGCGGGAGCAGTAATGTTACTAGTAACACCAGCACACCCCAACAGTGACTGCATACGGGCCCCCTTTTTTGCTGCAAAACCTTTTGCAGCAACTGCTCACCTAGAGTCGCGATGCCTGGCTTCGTTTCCTTGCGGCAAAAAGCGCCCGTAAAGTCGACTCTAATTATAGTTAAGCGGCAACGTCCATCTACGAAAATGGGGCAGCGCATGTTTGTTTGCATGTCCGGGCGCCGCATCATGAAATGGAACACGCCAATGAGGTGGAAGAAGAGAAAACTAAAACCCTGCCTAACGTTTACGAAGATCGAGCGTATTGTTTGCTCTTTGTTGTCACAAATAGAATAGCTACAAGTTGGCTAATCATACTGTTGGTACAGTATAGGAATGACCTGTAAGTATATCTGCTAACGGCAATTGTCTGTCGCAACAGGAATTCAAAATGGAAATTAGTTTATCACGCCTAAGATATGATACTACATTATCCGTCACATGATCCGTGTTCAGTATTAACCACACGTAAGCCATTTGGCACTCGACCTTTTCAACGTCTTCACAAGTGCATCTTGCCTTCATGACAACTAAGCTATTAGCTTCGTTGTCGACAAGAAATGAGCGTGCATACGTTCATGCGTTGTGGGTCCTGAAATGCAGCTCGCCGGCCGACGAAGGTAGTCGAATAACCGTCTTGGGCGGCCCCTTAGCTCCGGAGTAGGACGTGAGTAAACACCTCTAGGTGTTATTCGTTAGGGACGTCGCCGATGAAGGCCGTGCTAACATCATGCATGCAAGCTTCACGCGTCACAGTGAACCCGTTAAAGTGGCGGCGTGGTCTAGGGGACTAGTGCGCTAGTCATGGTTGTCATCTACCGGTCCCCGGTTCGATCCCTGTTGTTGATCGAATTTTCTTTGAGCTATGCTCATTGACAATAGATGATTAACCATACCGCTGTGTGTCAGCGGCTATGCTGCCACAAGGACTGTTAGGGAGACCCTAGATATCTTAACATGTCCGGCCCTCGGTGCATTGAAGATATTAACCTCAGGTTAAGTTCCAAGCCCGTATGGGATGGAGGATAGTCTAGAATTAAAAATAACCTCCTTAAAAATGTTTTTAATTCTATAGAACCCGTTGTTCTGTCATGTCGCATATGATAAAACAACGGCACAGAAGCCTGTCCAAGGTCATAGAACAGACCAGCACTACAACTGTACCAACGCAAAGCCTTGAAAAGCCTACAGATCGGCAAAATTTTAATCGAGCAATAGGACACGTCCTCCTTCAACTTGCGGCAGTAGAACCGGTCGCGCATCTTATGCAGGACATCATATTTAAGCAAAGCAACAAATGTACGTGATTTGTCCACATGCAAAAATGAAAGACGTCTACATTAGTGCTGCTGCTAATAAGGACAGAGGATGGTTTAGTAGCAATCGGATGTAACAAACGTCTGTTGTATGCCGCCAAGACACTAATAGAATGTGATCACATTCCTGCTCGCATTTTTAAATAAGAATGCTTGCAAACGCCTTGAACGAACCACAGAATAGACGACTGCAGGAAAGGTCCACTCTCCCAAAGGGCGTGTCGTTAAAACTGACGTTTCCTAAAACCGGCAGCGCCCTCACAATTTTTAAAAAACACAAAAAAAGTGTGTGGGAATTGTGAAAACCCCACCATCAAAAAGTGCGCATCTAGCTGAAGTAATTGAGCTGGAAGTTATTTATGGAGATAATGGAGTTTACCTCAGACTTCGGATTACAGTTAGGGTTAATAAGGGTGATGCAGTAGGGTCGGTAAACAAGGAAAGACGGGGCTCTCCTTTTTGCAGCGGCAAAGTTATTTCGTAGTAAAACAGATGTTCGCCGACTGTAATAGAAATATATACTAGAGAGTAGACTAAATATCCAGTGTAACAATAGACACCCGACGCAGAGAAAAACAAATGATGACTTTTCCATACACGGCGAGGATAGCCGAGAACGTAGTAGACCAAATATCTTAGAGAAGGATAGAGCCCTTGCGAAACACCAGGAAAGTATTTGTGTGGCCGAAACTGCGATAGGCTGTGATACCAGCCTTGAACAAAAAAAGTGCCCAGCGCTTGAGATGTCCCCAAAGACTCGGAAATGTAACGATGTTGGGGAGAGGAACATCCAAGTAGAAGGTGTCTGGCCTCCTATTGATCTGTCACCTATCAATCTGTCTTATTTCTCTGCGAAACAGGCACACTCTGCTAATGAGGGCCATGTGTAGCAGGAGGTGGAGAACAACATTTTTGGAAGACGTAGGGAAGCTAACATCGTCATGCTGACATCGAAAATAAATATGGCACATGATTGCCGAAGGGCCTTTGTATAGACTTTTCTGGACGCCACCGAAGCGAAGTTAGAATAGAGTGGATGTAAAGCTACACTGGGATATTCTGGACCCTCACAGTACGAACTTAACATTGGTTAACCTGATCAGATTGCAATATAAGGACAGCACGCGAATTGTCCATCTGAATTCTGAATAACGTAAAACGACAGAGAGCCTACAACAGCCGTTTTAAATGGCACCTTTAGAGTTTGCTATATACATTAGAGCTTTGAGCGACTTGAATAGGGCAAACCGTACCGGATACTAGAATCTGATTCGAAAACCAAATTTTATGTTTCCAGAACTTCCCCGATCCGATGGCAATCATGGTCGCAGGCACATTCATACGCACGATAAGTCGTCTAGAAAACTTGCAACTAACTGCAGCCCTATGAACACTAGAAATACCAAGTCATCTAGTGGCTTTGGAATACCAAGACAGCTAGAGTAAACCACACGACAACAACAAAACTACAGTGAACGATCAGCCAAGTCACAGTAGGATAAGGGAACAGAATATTTCAGGACTTGGTACCGGTGTAAGATCATATGCGTAGAAAAGGATGAGGATGGGCGCCCGAATATAAACTAAAGAGCAGGTTACCGTAAGACAACGTCTAAAATAAGCCACATAGCGCACACACGGCAGTAGATTGAGCTGTATACGTGTATATTCTAATACTGCGTTTGTGTACACATATAGACTTATACTCAATCTCATATGTGTGATGTGTGGCATACAACCAGAGACAGTAGAACACACAGTTTTAAAATGTTACCTTATTTTTATTATGCGCGTACCTGGACTCGCAGATCTGCTTCGTGGACGTAAAGCGTCACATGCATTGCAGACGACTTCAATTTAATTCAATTCAAATTCACTTTTATTTTGTCATCCCTATTTACATTTTACAAGCCGTTACCTAGGCACATCTAAGTCAGTTTATTTGTGTGCCGACATTTGCTCTGTTAGCGTTTTAAATTCTCCAGTGCCTTGGCCATCCGCTAAGAAAACACGGTATTTACACAATCTATCTTGGTCATTTGCTTTGGCGAAATGGTGTTAATGCTTAAATAGTTTGATGCATTTGATAAGTTTACAATACGATTGTACATGCGATCATCCGCTATGAACTGCAGTTCTCGAGCAGGGCTTATCACAATATAATTTCGGGCAATGTTACACCCTAATGAGGCACGGCAATTTCCATTGCTTCAATGTGTTTGTCTAAATAAGGCCACCAAACCACACAGCAATAGGTGAACTTAGGTGCAACCAAAAAAAATACTATAAAGCCTCATGTAAAAACTGTAATAATTATTTACAAAACCACGAATGGTTGTCTATATAAGTTTAGTTGATCTGATGACTTGTGTGATATGAGTGCTAAAATCCAGTTCCGGTATCACCGCAACCACGAGGTCTCTAATGCTCTTTAAAAGGGGAATATCCTCCTTACTTAGCATGTAGTCATGAGCTTCCTTTAGACACAATACTGCACATTTTGGCACTGAGATAAGCCTTTCGTTATCCACACATCATTTAGAAACTGTCGCAATCGTACTCTGTAATGCTTGACTTTCGTTAGCGGTATTAACAGTTTAAGATCATCGTCATAAGGCTTATACATTTTCTATTTGGGGATAACGTTTTTAAGATCTAAAATAAATTTGAAAAAAATAAAAGTGAGCCGAAAAAAATACCCCTGAGTAACGCCAGAAAGGCACGCACCCGACTCACGAAAGCTATTGTTTAAGCGAATACAGAACTCTTAGGTAAAATAACTAGCAATCTATAATATAGAGCGAGTATCAACATTTAAGTACCTAAGCTTTTGTACATAATTTATATGGTTTACTCTATTAAGTGCCGTCGAGAAATCAACATATACAGAATCAAATGTCAGCCTATTGTTTATTATAACATTTATAGGACACACTTGCCCTAAAGATGTCACAGGGAGATCGGTGACGGAAAGCTTGATACTTAACAAGATACCGTTCCGAACGTAGATATAAGACGCCTACAGAACTTTCAGTGAGGCGAGAAACGTAAAATTCTTATTTGAAACTAGACTGATGCCCAGCTTTTTGCTCTGATAAATGGTTGCCAATGAAATCGCATAAATGTAAGCCGAGTGACCTGGCACGGACACCGCCATTTATGTTCATAAAACCAAATCGTTTCAACGAGAAGGGATGCGTATGCAGTTTCTGCGGAAAATGCGATATTAGGCAGTACCACATACTTGTATGGGCATTACACCGTACACCAATAACAAAATAAGCAAGCGTCCTAGAGAGAGCAAACTAGCCCTAAACCTATTTTTTGGATAACGTAGAACTCATCTACTGAGTAGTCAAATGTCTTAATTGATCAGATCGGCACCTACGCCATTCAACGACAGCTATAAAATACCTATCTATTTGTGTGTGTGTGTGCGTAATGTTACGCGCTCATCTTGTTGATCTGCGCCGCCAGAAACCGCAGCAAACGCGCCGTTCCTACGTACGCGTCAATGTCACGCGCGTCAGTCAACGATGGCCATAAGACATTTTCGGCGTGGAGCTGGCTTTGAACGTCGACTGAGAACATGGTTTCTCTGGCTGTGTGACATAACTATATGTTCCGTGTACGTACTCCATATTCCGTGTACGCTAGTAACGGTAATCGGGATGCTTAAGTATTGGCCGCTTGGCAGTAGCAGCAGCAGCAGCAGCAACAACAGTGGAACTGTTGGTCACTACCCTTGTCACCACTTCGTGTTTCGCGTTTGCCTTCGTACGAGCGTTTGTACAAAATATCGGACAACTGTTTTGCTTTATGTTTTCATATGTCCTTCGTGAGAGAAAAGAATAAAAGATAGAGAGAACAGACAGACAGAACGAGATAAAAGGGAACGAGTTTGCTTTATATCTGTCGGGCAGCAGCAGCAATCCTCATCCTGCGACGTCTCTGCCCAGTCTTCAAGCAACAATAGCAGGCATAGCGAATGCGATCATGGCTGTGACAAATATTTGGTCAGGGATCCGAAACGCGTCTTGTCGTCCTAGGAATCCTGTATCTCCCATCCTCTCTCTCGGTGCCGTCAGAGTCTTCTGCTCGGTTGTTAGAGATCTTCCTTTAGCTTTTCCTTCTTCCATTCTTGCTCGTCGCTCGCCTCTTTTTCACGCATCTCGGACACTGCGGACCGCAAAGCCGCAACGTTTTTGCTTTCGGCCGCTATGATAGCATCTAGCGGATGAGGACAACCAACTGACAATCGGTGAGGAATCATGCTACGTGCATTCCTCGACGCCGTTGGCGATTGCCGCTATAAGCTGACATCAGTGTAGGTGAACATCTTAGTTATTTCCTCTTTTTTTTCTCCAAGACAACAATGAAAAAGGCACCTTGCTAACATCTAAATCAAACGCTTCCGACACTGCTAGCGTGTAGACCACTAACTTTGCGGACTGTGTGTGAGAATGAGTTGGTTGAGCCGATTCGACGCATTCAATAGGCAAAAAGATAGTGCACATTGTAGTGCCAAAAACGAAAAAAAAAACAGAATCGTCGAATTCTGTTTTCGGGCAGAACTGGTCCCTTCGCTTCGGCTAAATAATTTCCATAGTGCAGAGACGACGACAGAGGGAGAAAAGTAGCTATCGAGACGTTTGAAAGTAAAGACGACAAATTAGATACGAAAGAGCATACCTGTCTTTTGCTTTTTGTAAATTCAACCATGGTATCGCATTTGTATAGGATAAACAATACATATGTATAAAATTTCCGGTTAAAGTGATGCGGGTCCGCGGTCGTATTTGATCCTTTGTGTGTATTATTGTTAAGTTTACTAACAGTGTTGTTGTGTATGACTATTTGCATTGTATCCAAGCATTATTGTTTTGGTGTGTTTGTTGCGTTTGTTCTTTATATATATATATATATTTGTCTATAAGGCTTATTAGACTAATGAGTTTAATGTGCCACCGGTCATGTATGTTGTTCAATTTAGCGTACCCCGTGAAAAACATATCTAAAAACAGCCGAAGGTGCCAGGTAGCAGCCGGCAGCCTCATCTGTGAGTCGAGCCCGGTGGCGTGGAGGGTGCATTCGTCTGCGCCTCGCAACCGAAGGGGACACATAGCAGGTGCGCGGGTTCGAGCCCCACCGTTGCACATTTGGATTTATGAGGGTCCGTCTATGAAGCAATGCAAGTAGCAGTCCCGTGGACGTTAAATCTTGGCTGAGGGTCAGCCTGAAGACTTTAATAGCCTCATCTGTAAGCGAACACTTAGAAAGAGCCATTCTGCTGGCTTCGGTCTCGCCAGACAGCAAGCACTTGTCAAACATTTCGTGCATTTGAAACGTAGCGCAAATCCTCGCTGCTTGTAATACGATACATAGTGCCGGCATTCACGCCTAGTAGATTCGCGTGTTACCTCAGCGAAGTCCCGGGATCAAGATGAATCAGCTTTTTGGCACGTTTCGCTATCTCGGGAGTCCTGATCGGCCTCGGCCTGATGTGAATCTTCCTGAGTGCACTTCGGGAAGCTTCCTAGGACGTTCGTGCGTTATTGTTTTTCTTGACAATGGCATACGCTGTACTCCTCGGATAGTTGAATGCTCCTGCCGGCGCAAAGCGATTGTACCACTGCCACTTTTCGCTCCGATTCCGGAGCTAAAATGTGTGTTTCCGCCATTTTGATTGCGTCGAATGTGATCTACGTTCGGTCCTGACGAACACAATGATACCAAACATCAGCAAGGCAAAACGCAATTTTATTGTCTTCTGCCCAAGTTTATCTTGATTTAGCTGGCAGACCTTATATATATATATATATATATATACATATATTGGGCCGACCTCGGTGATACATTGTTTAAACGTAGCGCCGAGGAGAGTTGCCGCCTATTGTCAACAACCCGTCGTAGCTCTATAACGCGCCTTGTCTGTCGTTGCACTACAACAGGGGCAGGGAAGACGGTTGAAGGGAGAAAATGATACACATCCCCCGCATGTTTGCCCATCTCAATCTGTGCATGATCTCTGTGGGCCAGCATACCGGCACACAGCGGGGCATAAAACGGTACGGTCTGGCCGGGCTTATAGCAGGACTAGTGCGTGGTCTGCTTGACAATCATGCCTCTTTCTAACTCGGCCATCCGAGCTCGCCTCTGTCTCTCGCTTTTGCCCTTAATCTCGCCTTCTGTTTCTCGTTCTCTCTCTCGCTGCATCTGCTCGTCGATCAACGCGAGAAAGGGTCGTGTGCTCTACTGTTTTCCTGTTTTGTGGGGCAAGGCTAAACGTACGTAGCAGGCATACGAGGTGGTCGTGGAACGACCAGACACTGCTTCATGACTGTCTGGCTGGCAGAGATGCAAGCAGATGTCGGCAACGGCGGCGGACGGGCCCAGTGACAACATATCCCGGAGAGTCGCGTGAGACTGCTGCCCGCTAACGGGACATGTTTCCTTATCTGCTCATTCTTGCCCTTCTCTTACCCTGCTCTTCTCCTTCTTCCTCTGCATCCTCTTTTTCCCCTCGCTATCCCCCGTG
Source organism: Dermanyssus gallinae (assembly GCA_003439945.1). Lineage (NCBI taxonomy): Eukaryota > Metazoa > Arthropoda > Arachnida > Mesostigmata > Dermanyssidae > Dermanyssus > Dermanyssus gallinae. The sequence continues at coordinate 44,353 of QVRM01002202.1, forward strand.
TTGTTCCCACTGGTTAGCTTCCGCGATTACTAATGCTACGAATGCTTTACCACTACTAGACCTGCCACAACTTCTACTGTTCGTCGAGTTCGTTGTTAGTCCGATGGAATGAGAGCGCACAGAGCGGATCGAGTCGGAGGGTGGGCCACAAGGGCAGATAAGAGAGCAAAGGAAAGGAAGAAAGGACACGGGCCTAGAAAGTGGCTCCACTTTGAGGAGATGATTATTTCAAGTTGACTACTCACGACTACCCGCAGCTGTCGTTGTCACGTTGGTCATGGTTGTTGTTGTTGTATTATACCTTATGTTGGCTGTCGTCGTTGCCGGGGAGGGGGTTCTATTGTTATTCTTATTCTATTATTCTTGTTGTTGGTGGTGTCGCCCCGCTGCCGTTGCGCCCGAGAACGAAACATCAGAGCCATTAGCGAAAGCAACAGAGAAACAACAGTCACAACCCGCAAGCATACCTCTGTATTGTTTCGCTCAAATGTCATCAAACCTCTACTAACTGCCGCTGGTGCAACGGCGACGATTACTTCCAGTGTACTGTAGTACAACTACTGCTAACTAATGTAACTATATACTACTAACGTATGCAACGACTATTAACTGCTAGCTTCGAACGTCTGCTATCGACTGCAACTTCTGCAAGTACTGCAATGGCGGCAGCTGAGACGATTTTGAGACAAGAGCTGCCATGCAGTGCTACAGGAGTGTTTCCGAACCTACTACTAGACAAATGGCCTTTTTACTATGCCCCAAATATACTAAAATCCTTTCGGGGCTGACTCTCAGCCAAGATTTAACGTCGGAATTACGCTAACTACTACTACTACCACGAGGATTACTATTATTTTCATCCAAATACTCTCGTTTTATTTCGCTTTTGGCATATTACAGTTACAATATATCTACTCATATTACTATTGCTATGCCAACGAGATTACTATCTCTGTTATTATGTTTACGAATACAGTTGCAGCAGATTGGAGAGAGGGCAGACGTAAGCGCGGGATGTTTTAAAATATGTTAGCTGATTATTCGGACACACTACACTAATAGTCCCACAACCACCACGACCACCACAAGCTGTCACTATTGTTAAAAAAAAGATGTAATCAACAACAGGGATCGAACTGGCGACACCGCAATGGATGACAAGAATAAATAGCGCACTGGCCATCTAGAACGCCACTTGATTACTTTGTAGACGGCGGAAACAACAGTGGCAATTATTGAGGCAGCAAAGTTGGTGGCCCATAGCATCAACTGACAAGACTGTCCACGGCTGGTCAGTCAGCCAGCCACTGCCTAAGCAACTGCGGGCCTGAAAATAATCGCGGTCAGCTGCCGATGCAGCCATCCAAAGCAAGCATGGGGTTTATTCTTGACTACCATCCTGCCTGCGGGTTCTATTTCGAGCAATATATATATATATATATATATATATATATATATATATATATATATATATATATATATTGTCGTAGTGATAAACTTAATCGACTCTATAATAGATGGAAAGAGGGAAATCGCCATTATTTAATTAATTACATTTCTTCTTTATAAACCTTTGTTATGTTAGCCTTTTGGACCAAAAAATTCAATCAATTCGCAATCAACAATTCGGCGCTCAACAATGTTTGGCTTTAGGTGGTAAGAGTTTGGTACATTTTGACTACTATCTGCTTAAGTTTCATAACATTCACAATGATTGGGCCATGGAGATATCCATAAATATGATGCGCTAACGATCGATGAGCTAGGTGATGATCGCCATCTTCTTCCCAGGAGTGAAACTGTGCGAGCGATTGTTAAACTACAGGGTTCCTAAAAATGTTCAATGCGCCCACCAGGAAAACGCTCAAGGTTCAGCCCACAGGGCTAAAATCACTGAGCTTCTTACCGCCGCATCTGAAGTTGAGCTGATGAGGCTCAATGCTGCGTACACGTGCTTCCACCTGCACGAACTATGTGACCGGTAATGTTGTTATACACATATTTTTTTGTAATAAAACGCACCCAGAAAAACACACAGATTATTCGCCAGATTTAATTAGCACCGTGCGATTCCGTCCTCCATTCAAAATAGCAGAGGAAAAAATTATATTCGCGTGAGTGGGTGATTGAAGCCACCGAGGTGAAGCTAGACAACAATGCGATTTGGAGGTGTACTTTGATGGAAGGCTTCACCGCCGCAACAAGGTTATCGAAATTGGTGGAAATTACGTCGAAATCTAAATAATGATTCTACTTTGAGAAAAAAAATTAAAAACATATCTGTACTCTATTATTAAAAATTGCATAATCTTAGCTACGTCTCTTCGTATATGTTCTTATATAGTACAAATTAAATGAGTATGCATTTGAGCATGCACATATATAAATGTATACAGGGTATTCCTAAATTAAGTCGCTACATTTTAAGAGCTTGTAGAACTAACTCAAAACATCAGTTTTCCTAATGGAATGGGCAAGGGGAAGTCTTGTTTAGAAGTGAAAAAAGAATTACTTACATTTGTTATACTCATCTGGATGGTCGGACATTACTTAACAAAGAGGCGGAATTACGGATGCACGAGTTATTCGGACCCAGAACAAAATTCTGTTTTTGAAAGATATTCATGCTGGCCACAAGAAGGCAAATAGCCACAGTTCGCAAATATAATAGGGTCCTGGGATATTATTTTTCAATTTTCACACTTAATAACTAAACAAATTAGTAGTAAGGTCAACGTCTACAGAACAACCACAATATGATCACTTTAAAGGGTGACTTGGTTCGTGATATGATTACCGTTTTCCGGTAAACCATTTTCTCGGCCCGCCAATGCTGGACCCTCATAAGGTCCGTGTTAACAGGAAAGGAATGTTAGCGGCTTGAGTACAGTCTGTAATTGGCGGCGGCCGCTAGCGTACCTCCTTTATTAACACTGGATCTTCTGAGAATGCAACATTGGGGCCGGGGGATAACTATGCTGGAGCACCGGACCACAAAGCCGCCGCAGTACGGGCTCGCTTAGAGATCGCTACCTTAGAAGATTGATGGATTGGCCGAGACAAACCTTATTGCTTAGTCGCCGCATTTCGCGTCCGTCCTACAGGTATAAAGTCTCAACTTCGTTCTTTGGGGGCCACCTTACGGGTGCGATCTACGAGAGCCCCGTTTATTCGCGTCAGGATCTGGTCGCTAGAATCGATAAAATATCTACCGCTCCGGGAACCGTTCGGAAGATGCCTAAAGTGTCTGAACGCGTGAAACAAAGTCTCTGCAACCGCTGCCGAATGTGTGTAATAGCTCGCAAACACACTTTCGAGCAGTTATTGCAAGATAATAAATTGTTTTATGTGCTTTTAGAAATATGATTTGCCATTTGGTGGAGCAGGTCCAAATTATACCAGCTCTACCCTTTATATATATATATATATATATACATGGTATGCATGCTTGCATATGTATAATAACACGAATTACAGTTGATTACATAACAAGTACGTCAATTTGTGTTAGCAATGACAGCAACAACAATTTTAACTATATGGCCGAAGAAAGAAAGCAAAATATTCTTTGGGCAACCCTAGCTGCTTTGTAACCACAAGTCGTACCACCCTAGATCGGGTACCAAAATGATCGACATAAAATTTGCCACTACGCGTTTGTTTTGAGCGCTGTGAATAATGACGTAATATAAGTAATAAAGGTAACACTTTTATGGTCGTAACTGTGAGGACAAGTAAAATAGGCATTACAGTATCTGCGCTTATACGACTATTTCGCTTCCTCTGGCTCTACTCAAACTTCGCTTCGACAAAGCAGACATTTCTTATAAATACAACGATTCGCTTAGTTTCTCTATAGGGCATCAATCATTCGACAAAAGCACCTAGTGGCTCGAAATTTGTCTAGCCCGATTTGAGCCTCCGATGTGCTTTACGAGTGTGCCCACGTTTCATGAAAGCAAACTACATAGTTTAAGGGCGTGCGTCGAAACCTGGCTAAAAACGTTCTATGCTTGTTTGCCAGCTAGCTGATCCAACGATGTAATGACTGGAAAACCGCGGCTCAACAGGGTTCCAACAAAGTAACAAACAAATAAACGGTATTATCCAAAGCGGTGGGCGATAAGGTTATACCACCGGAGCCAGCAACAGCAGTTTGTCGGAATCGTCGTGTTTGACCTTGCATTAAGGCTTGTTCGTTAGCATCGGCGTCAATCTCGGACCTTGCTCGGTCTAGCTTCAATGATACTTCTTATTTTCTCCTTCTGTCTCTCTTCCTGCCTTATCTTTAACTGCTTAACTACGTTTCGGCTATTCAACAAGATAGCAAATTCATTTGCGTGCGAGACCAGACGGGGTCAGGCAAGAGTGTTCAACCCAACTGCCGTTCGGCCGGTAGCTGACATGCTGGCAGACGAGCGTCTACAAGTGAATGCCGTATTTGTTTCAGCTGGTTTGGTCTGCATGCGCTTTGGTCTGTCCGAACTGTTTGTTTTCCTTCTGCAATAATTTTCGTTCAGCGATCACATGAAATAAAAAGGTATAAGTAGTGTTCGTTAAGCAGCGCAGGCATAGAGAGCGTCGGTTGGCGGCAATGCTGAAGCAAGCTAAATACATGGCGCCAAATAGAAGATGCCGCCATCCTACTAGCGAAGACGCGGGAAGTCACTAAATGCGCGGGCAATCTGTCAGTATATAAGGAGGCACGAGAATAAATGAATCAGTCAGTAGTCGTTGGTGCGAGCCAGGCAGAGGACGTGTGTTGTTTGAGCGAGAGAATGGCGAACTTGTAACGGTCGCCGGCCAGCCATGGCGGTGTTGGACACGACAGTACATAAAGTGTAGCGTACTAGAGCTCTCGGACGTCGCCGATTAACTGGGCTCGGATGGTTGTGCATTATACCGATACCGTGGTAACAGTTTGTGACCGAATGCAATCGTACACTGCGTTGCCGTAGCGTCTATGTACATATAGCGACCCCCATAGGGGTAACTTATAACCGCATTGTGCACTGTCTGGAAAGGTTTTGATTTGCCGCCTGCATTTGAACAAAATATGTCCTGTGTAGGTGTGCTTGAGTGTTTAATCTATCTGTGTACTGCAGATGCTGGTGCTTTCCTTCCTGCTGTTGGTGCTGCAGCTATTGTTGTTGTTGTTGCTGCTGCTTCCAATCACCAGATACACACTAACATGCATCCCCAACGCAGTATCTGGTACGGCCGTCTTCTGGCTATGAAAGCCACTTTGTTCAGCCCCGCGGATAGCGTATTCAAATATGGCTATACTAGCTGATGTGTGTAGAAATAAAGAACATTCTAATGTAATGTCAACGCCGTTCCAGGTAAAGCTGATTATTTCCGACGGCAAATTCCGCGACTGGCGATCGCAGCGCCATTAGCAAGCGGCCGTTCTAGGTTCGTTTCGTGATAAGACTATGGGGCGTCGTACGTGCAATATGCACATACAGGTTGAACGTCTCGGCCAAGTCTGCTCGAATATCTCCGCTGCTCATGCTGCCCGAGGGAGTTCGTCCCACTGAAAATTGCTACTTGTTCACTTTAGGTAGCGGTGTTAGGTTGCCCCACTGTGGTAACCGCGTATCCGTGATCTGTATTTCTGGTATCAAACTATAGAACGATATGCTCGTGGCCTATAAAGTGTTGAAGTAGAAAATTCACCAGGACTTCCACTCACAGCAGTCAACACGTAACTCGTATAGGCCGCTACCGGCTTACGACGCCATAGCTTGAAAATTCGATCAAGATACTGGTATACCTTCATTGAGTACCAACTGAAAGAAACGTGTAAGACGCTGCTCCTATTGTTGAAAAAATGTCATAGATGAAGTATTCTGTTCACGGTTTAAGTACTATATTTTCAGTTTTATACGATCTAATTGTTGTGGAACTAAAACGTTTGGCGGTAAGGTAGATGTACTAAAGAACTAGATTGATACAGATGTAGACAACAACAAAGAAGCACTTCGTTTAAATTATTGGGGCCTGCCGGAATATCCGAAAGTCCAAGAACAACCATCGAGAAAAGCCAACAAGGAGAAACACAACTTGCTATTCTCCGTGGCGAAAGATGCTTTTGAGGGCAAAACTCACAGCTGTAGTTCGCCTCGAAGCAGTGACTTCGCTTCAGGTCTTATCGTGCACAGATAATTCTGGAACCCTCATAAACTAGACAAACGTTTATAAATATTTAGGTTGGCTTAACCGCACGATCGTGCCCTCTCGGTGGCCAATGAGTACAATGCGGCCAAGACCCCCTTTTAGCATGGACACTACTAAAAGCGCGCCACATGCGCGGTAGCCGTAACCTCGAAGAAAATAACTGTGAGCTTTTCTCTGAGGCTCTCCTTTAACAATCGACGCCTAAACTCGGCAGCCGTGATAAGCGCAATATCATAGTGGCTACAGTTTTCGTTAGTGACCCAACAATACTGTCCTGGATTGAGGACGAGAGATACTACTTTGGGATGCTCAACGAGAACAATATATATATATATATATATATATATATATATATATATATATATATATGTATAGAAAATATTGTGATGATTTATTAATAATTTACAATACGTTTGCACACTCGGCAGTGCTCGCCTCTCTCTCTCTCTCTCTCTATATATATATATATATATATATATAGGGGCACATATTGTGCTAGCGCGTATATGTAAACTTCGCGCTACAATACGCCGTATAGTAAAAGGCGTTATACAACCAGCAGGTTATGGCGTTTTACGGATAGCATATCGTGTTAAAATGGATTCCAATGAAAACAATTATTTAGTTGCTTCTATTGGTGGTCTCGTTTGCTGTCGGAATCAACTCAGTCCCAGTCGCCCTCATTGTTTTCGAATTGTTTGTTGTGGTTGTCGTCAGAGAAGAGAACTGAGACCACTTCGGCAAGCTTATTTTTCGGCTGCTGCCATTAAGATTAGATCATAGTACAGAATGCTGCATATTCTGTTCTCTCACTATATGTCCACAGGCATGTCAATGATTACATTTTATGTAGTGACCGGCATTGCGCGAAGCGAGTGCTGCATTTTGTCTTGTTCGCTAAAGCCACTTCACCGAAGATCCTGCCGTCTAGCTAAGCAAGCCCGAGAGTAGAGCATTTTAGGCATTAGGGCTATCTTAAATTGTTGGTACGTGACTGATACAACTGATTCAATGGGTCGATTCCATGGCCTTAACGCGGGCCCGTAGCCGAACTCTGTATAGCTATGTCTTCCCGTGTAGGCACTGCTTAGACTGTGTAGGTATACTGGCGTATCTTAGCAAAATTAAAAACGTAAGTTTTCCGGTTATCACATCAAACATCAAATATGAATGACCCTTGAGAGTCTGATAAGAAGACAAGAAGAAAGAGAAGAAGACAGATACAGCGAATGTGAGAGTGCGCCCAATAAGCTACAATCAACATCCATGCCTCCTCACATATGTCTATGTGCGTGCACGTCCAGATTTGATGCCTACTTCAAAGGCACACATTGCGGCGGAGAATACCAGAATACAGTCGCTACACAGTGCACTCTGTGTTCCCGCTCGAGCTCCGTCGAACATCGACAGATCTGACGCTGCGACTCGGACAGCGGCGTCAGCGGCGTTCAGTAGCAACACAACAGTCAGTAACAGTAAGTTTGTCGGCTCCGTTTGTGGGGTGGCTGTTTTCGTCGCTCGGACGCCGTCGTATCTCTCGGCAGCCTTGGTAGGAGGATCTCCGCTGTGTGTGTGTGTCACGTTACTAATATTAGTATGAGTAGCAGGAGACGTAGAGCACCCTTGCCTGGCCTGCCATCCCGTCTGGATGGCGACGCCCTAAACAAATAAATACGAGAAAAAAAGTGACCCACTGGCCGAGCGTGCTGTTTGTTTGCAATATGGCTTGCAGTGCTATGCTGGCTGTGGTCAATGGAGACGTTTGCTTCAGTCGGAGTCGGAGACGACAATAAAGGACTTTACCTCCAGATGGTGGCGGTTGACGGCTCGTCAACCGTAGTGTATCATGTTTGGACGCCCTAGTCTCTCTCTCACTCTTCCACTTTCTCTCTCTCTCTCTCTTTCTATCTCAATCTCTATCTCTCTCTCCCTTCCTATATATATATATATATATATATGTACATATATATTACGCTGTGTATCTGATTTCCCTTGCTGTCTTTGTTTGCGCGTCAAGAAATCGCACCGTACTAACTCAATAGAGACTACTAGCCCGATTGATTTCATCATCTCGTTGCCCCAATCGCCCTACCCAATCGCCCATCCAACCACTGAGATTTCGTCCCGGTGGTGAAGCAAGAATTCACTAACGCTGATGTTATCGTTGTTGTCGTCGTCGTCGTCGTCGGTGGCAGCGGCGTGTCTCTTTTCGGCGACAGATTCTAGTTAGCCTGTGTGCTGTTTGTTTGTCGGGGTATCTCCGGGCGCATTTGAGTCCGTTCGGAGAGTAAGATCGGAGAGCACCCGTAAACGCACGCACGCATGGCCATTAACACCATCAGCGCAAACCGTGGTAGTGGTAGTAGTAATAGTAGTAGTAGTAGAAACCGTGCTAGGAGATGTAGTCGTTTTTGGTGTAATTTTTCCTTCTTACTTTGCTCTAAGCTTTGCCCTATCGCCCCATCTGTCGTGACCTCGTCTCCCACACATTCTAATTCACTTACCGACAAAAGCAACAACTACAGCTACAGCAACGACAAAAACAACAACGACAACAAGAGAGCAATAACAAAACAACAATTGCAAAGACATTACATTCCGTATCACTATTACCGTCGTTAATTATGTCTATTCGTGATCATTGCTCGCCAGTGTGGTTGCACCATGAACAACGCATCATCGTTACGGCTAGCTTCAGCGTCATACCACGCAACGCTTTCGTGCTCAGCGATATTGATACCGATGACAGTCTCTCTAACCCATAAATGACGTCAAAGCTTCTTGTGTTGACAGTCTGTTACAGTGCCTTACGGACGCCACTTACGGAGATCTCTGCCCAGACTGCCGCATGCTTAAAAACTTTAATTGTCTACAAAAGATTATCGCCCTAAACCGTGTTCTTGTAAAGTCGGTGTGTCCGATTATGCGCCCCCAGTTTTATTTCAATTTCATGTGATTTGTACTGCAATAAAAAAAACTCCGGGTGGTTTTTGAACCAACATCTTTAAGCGAAAATGTTTCTAGCTATTTAAATTTTAAATTTTGTCTTCGACAGAAAAATGTCCTACTGGTTGTCTCTGGGTACCTTTGTGGTAAGCACATGACTGACATTTAGACGCTATATTGGACAATATCTTCAGCCCAAGCAAGAATTGACGTTGGTATAATATACAGGTAGTTCAATAAGTTCTTAGAATGAGCTTTTTAGAATTCGAATTTTGGCGCGCTTCCACCGCTATTAGGAACTGCAACTTTTCGACTGCCAGCAGTCAAAATATTATGGTGATTGGCCGTTGCGATTTCGTTTGATCGCTTTTCCTGTGCAACGTATCGGCGTGATTTTGAAAAATTGAGAAAAAAGAGTTTCGAGTGGTTATCAAGCATTTTATTTCAAAGGTTGGAATGCGACCCAAGTGAAAACTGAGTTAGTCGAGGTGTACGGTGACTCTGCGCCATGTTTTGCCACTGTTTCCAACTCGATTAATGAGTTAAAAAGAGGTCGCAGGAGCACCGGGATGAACTACGTTCAAAACGCTTCAAAACGGCAACTGATTAGGAAAACGTGAAAAGGTGCGGAAAATCGTTGCCGCAGATAAGCGAGTGAACATTAGGGAGATAGCGGAGGCCTTGGGGATCAGTTTGGGTAGTGTGCATTTCATCCTGCACGAAAACTTGAAGATGAAAGAGCTCAGAGAAAAATGGCTGCCGCATTTGCTCAACCAAGGCCAAAAAACGCGCCTGTTTTCGCTTCACAGCGAAATTTGGCCAAGATGTCGAACAATCCGTCGGATTTTTGGCGCAGATTCATGACCGTCGATGAAAGCTGGGTCCATCACTACACTCCCGAGACCCAAGAAGCATCTTGCCAATGGTGTGCACCTGATGAAGGACCTCCGAAGAGGGTGCGGACAACGGCATTGACCGGAAAGGTGATGGCTACAGTTTTTTTAAGACCAACGGGGAATAATTCTGGTCGACTACCTTGAGAGCGGTAAAACAATCACAGGAGAATATTAGGCAAGACTGTTAGACTGCCTTTAGCAAAAACTCATCGTGAAACGGCCCGCTTTGCAGAAGAAGGTTGTCCTGTTTCACCAGGACAATGCTCCTGCACACAAGTCCCGGCAAGCATCGGCAAAACTGGCCCAACTGAGGTTCGAACTTATGGAACAACCTTCCTATTCTCCAGACCTGGCCCCCTCTGATTATTTCCTCTTCGGACATTTGGAGAATAGTCTCTGTGGAAAGCGTTTTTCCAGCTATGAAGAGGTTAAGGCTGCTGTCAATGCCTATTTTCAGTCTAAAGACGCGGAGTTCTACTTAAGAGGTATAAAAGCTCTGAAATCTTGGTGGGGTTTTCATTCTAAGAACTTATTGAACTACCTGTATGGCAAACGATCATTGTAAAACGGAAAAAGCGTTAGCTAATGCGATGTTATACTCCGGCCTAAAATGCCGTCCATTGAGCAAACATATGGCAAACATATCGTTAAAGAGTTCAGTCCAAATGGGCAATATGGACTGCCGCTTTTAGATGTTCTTCCCGGAAGAAGCCGGATTCAAAGGCCTTCTGATTCTATAACACCTCAACCGCACTTTGAGCTTCCATAAGAGAGAAGGGAGCATCTGTTTGTTAAGACAACAGACGTTTGTATACTTCTGATAATTTACATAATACCGCTATAGCCCCAGGTGTGCTATCTGTCGTCGTAAATGTATCGACGATCGGATCATTTTAATCTTTTCAATGGGCACGGCGACAAAACTGGACCAGATAGTATGCAGTTTTGAGAAAGAGGTTGATGAACACAGGCATCAACATATGACATGTATGTTTAACAGGATGCATAGTAGGTTCAAACATTCGCCGAAGAAATGATTAATTGTGATAAAAAAAGATAACTTGATTAAGAGCTATTTCGAAAATGAATTTTGCCTTTTCCATGGCACTGTGCGTTTTGTGTGCTAGTTTTTAGTTAGATCAAAACGACAAAATTAAGTACGTGTACTCGATTTTTTGGTAAGGCAAAATTAGAACACAGTAATGTGTTTATTTTTCACTACTTTTTTTTACTACTACCTCTACTGCAGTAGGCTCACCGTGTTTTTTGAGCAAATAGTTATGGCGAACGTTAGACGAGTATTTAGCATTTAGTACTATTGCTGTAAAATTGAAGCTCCGTATATGGGCATCTCAAAAGTTTTTCGAACATCGATGTCAGTGCTACCTTAAAATATACCGTTTGAGGCGTGATGTATAGATTTCACATAATACTTGTCAAGTGATCAGGAGATAAGCAAAAAACACCCAGGTCGCTTCCACACTGTAACGCTTGAGATAGAAATAACTACCTGTATTTCCCATTGACGTTCAGCGGAGCAACGCGATCTCAATTCTGGGATCGCTTGCCGAATGGTGCAGACCAGGGTTGTTCTAGGCTGAAAATTAACACATTCACTTACGCAAGATTGTAATATGAATTAATGAGTAAACATAACTGCTGTAAAAACTTGCACGACTGTGTATGGTTTTCAGCTTTACTAACTTTGTACCAAGTGATAGGAGAGGGAAATAAACCCGTCGCACAGTTGTCACTGCAATAAGTTTTTGTCTCATCTCAAAGTTGAATCTAATCTCCTCAGAAAGACAACAATCGGTCCCAGCGTTCGGGCGTTATAGTGAGGGCTGTGTGTATTTTTGCGCTCAAAAAAATACGTTGCAAATGCAGTTGAACACTGAGAGCTTAGGTCGCAGTAAAGCAGAAGATCTGCAAACACATACAGGAGTAGTTTAGCGGTACTGGCCTCTGTGCCGACGTGCCGCTGTGCAACTTCGTGTAACCTTCACACAAGTTTGTTCTTTCAAAAATATTGATTATCGACTTTTCATTAGCTTGGAAAGGAATTGCCGCCCCTATCGGCGGACGCCTTTTCCTTCCGTCGGCGACTGCTAGGAGTGCATCGTCAAAAGTTGCGCGCTTCGTTACGCGCACCCCTTTGCGACGATTCACGCCTTACTAATTAGAGTGAAGCCAAAGCAAACGGCTTAGACGCCGAAAATGCCTCGACGTTGCCTGTAGTTGTTAAACCCTATATATATATATATATATATATATATATATATATATATATCGCATGTAGACAGCGAATATTTTACCAAATTAATATACATATAAGTAATAACGACGATGCATATATGGGTAGACGTCCAGCTATGCTATAGTAGCTAAGCGTATTTTAAAAATAAAAATAGCGTCCGTTACATGTTACTGTTCAAAGCAATTTACGCCGTTTCAAATCCTAAACGAATCGCAAAGATGTCGGATTATGTCGGATATGGATTTAGTGAAACGGCATATTGCACATGTATTATGTGCAATATATGCTATTAGTATATATTATATATATGCAAACTATGCAACTACATGCAACTATATGCAAATAGTAATATTTAATTTGTAAATGAAGACAAAAAACTGCAATAAAGAGCTGGCGTATAGATGCAACTGGACTAGAAGCCGGCAGAAAAACGGAGCGACACTCCGCAAGGTTCCCGACACGGCATCCTTCACCACTTATGTCTAAAAGGAAGTTGTTACGAAATCGATAAATGTGTATGCTAGTTTTGTGGGACATTACCTTATGCTGAACAGCGAATAACTTGGCACATTGCCATGTCGAAACACGTTGTGCACTTCGACGAATCAATTTAAACGAATATGTGATACCAATTCTTAGTGAATAAAAAGTGAGTATATGTTTATTTAAAATCACAGATGCTCACACATTCATGTGATTCCTAACAGTTCTAATGATTTGCTTTTAAGTTATGGGCGCCTCTGTCAATGAGTTAGTGTTCCTTCATTACCTTTTACTGGTTTTTAACTCGGTTGTCCGTCCTGGCCGGCCTAAAATTAAACTTGCACAAGTTGCATGAAAGTTAACACATCCATTTATGAGGCGATTCGGTTAAATACTGCACACAAGCGGTCCACATGACTCATTAGCAACGTTAGACCAGCAACGCTAGATGGCAATACAAGCGTTTTAATAATGAGTTGACTCAGTGGAAATTTTAGTAAAACATCTCCTACAATCAAGGTCGGCAGGACTTTTAGTTTACCTCTTCAGCGACCGATATTACAGAAAGCCTGTTACCAATATTATATACGATCTCTGTCTTCTTGGTGTCAGCAAACACTTACTAGATAAAATCGAATATTTTGGATATGTAAGGATTTCAAAACTATATTGCTCAACTGAATATGGTAACTGCATACGGTTGTAACAGCCAGCCTGATGGCTGTTTGCTTACGGCATACGGAAAACGTTACTCCAATTGTTCTTACGAATAGACATCTCACACTCCAGCATTTTTATCATGTTTTAGCGAAGCATAACAGGCGCTACATAGATAGCCAATGCTTATAATTTATAAAGTGCGTTAGTCTGTTGCAGCCTCAGATTCAATTAGTTCGCAAACATCTTCCAATTGGCTAAAGTGCGGGATTTTTTAAATCACAATGTTTTGTTATGTTGTTATTAATAACCTGTAAAAATCATCGCCTGTGCAGTGGATATAAAGCAGCTGGCGGACAACAGCTGGGTTCGTTTTTGCCAGCCGCCCCAGAACAAACAGGGCTTCAGACGGTTGCGATTCAACTGAAGGAGACGCCAAGTAATCGACGAAGCGAAGACGTGCTCTGTATCGCTATTCCCTGTCAGTCAAGTCAGATAATTATCCGGCTGGCTGAATTGTTAGCCATTACCGTGGCGGCGTTTCACCGTGTCCTGTGATTATTATTCCATCAGAAAAGTTTTTATAATGAAGTAATCAGTCACCATATCCCGTATAGTATGATGAAATGCATTTAATGTCTTATTACGACACAGCGATATAGCTGCCTGCATCTGTACCACGCTTGCTATAGTTGCAAGATAAACGTCGGCAAGGCGGAGATGTACAAGGTTAATATATTTATAGCTAGTATTAAACGAACGACAGCAGAACCAGATTTAACAGGTCAATATTTTCATTTTGATGTCGAATTTACCTTATGTGCTTAGTTACTTGAACATGTCGTGGTTGATATGCCTACTGTACATCGTTCGTACAAAATGTCCTTGTGCGTGAAATTACGATTTGATCGATTTCTATGTCTAGTTTGCTTTTTTTGTCACTCTCGCCTTCTTTACTCTCCAAAAACACAGAGTGCGAAGGATGCAGTATACGGAATTTAAAAGCATTTTTAAGGTAAAAGCGATATCTGGTTAATAAAGCTAGCTTTTAAAAGCTCCGACTCTTGCACCTCATATGGGCTCACTCATCCTCACAACGGCTATTGTAATGGTGCTCTTGGTTAATGTAGCATCGTGCATAGCAAATCACGCAAAAATCTACTGAGTTTGCAAGTTTCAAGAATCCGTTTCAAAAAACCCGAAGTGTATCAATCCTATCTAGCAAAGTTCGTGTGATCAAACAAATTGGTCTAGTCGTGCGTACATACGGTACTATTATCCTTTATGTTCTTGTTTTGTGCGATGTACTAACTGTTCGCGTGAGAGCTGGCGTGCTTAAGCGAATGAGGGGTGAGTGCGAGCATTCAGGGAGACGGGGCAACAAAATGGTTTATAACCCCCCGCAACTGCGCTCGAAGAACTGCCATTCCATCCACCTCAACCCAATCTAGCCCCTGACCTGACCCACTGTCCTCTAACTGCCAAGCTCTGTTCGGAGCCCGTCCACCATATTGCCGTGTCTCCCTCAGCATCCATCTAATGGATATCCAGTTGCTCTTCCGCCTGATAATTGCTACATTTGGGTCAGACAACATGCAGATGCTATAACCTTGAGCATATCAATGGCAGCTTAGAGCATTTCCTGGTCCCCTGGAGGATGTTTAACATCTTTGTCGGATTTAGGACCCTCTCTATGACTGACCAGTCGCCCTTGCGTTTTCCTATTTTCCTCTTTATCAGTTTTTCCACAGCCCCGCTGTCTCCATTTGGTGATCTCTCCGATCCCGTTTGGGAGCTCTGTTTCCCTTGGTACCTTTCTACTGGACGTTCGCGAATTCCTGCGCCATCATCCTGTAGGAGGTACAGACAATGGCCACATTTGAAGCAGGCTCTCCTCGCAGCCTATGTCCGTCTAGAGTTTTGCATCCCGGTTTCTGGCATCTAAAGTAGTTAGGGAGCCTCAGCCACTCTCCAGGACCGCACCACGTTGACCCTAGTTTCAAGGTTTTATGTGCCAGAAGGTACCTTGCTACCGTTATTGACATGGCCGCCAGGGAAAACTATACTTACGCTCTACAGTGCCTTAATTCACTTGCCCTAAACGTGACCTCTCTCGGCAAGTAGAAGACATTCGTAGGAACCCCATCCACTCCCTTTTCATCCAAGTGCAACTGTGCGGGTCAGTATCGAGTTTCGGCGGTTATTATCTGCATCATTACCTTTTGTCCCCCGCACCCCCTGATTTCCAAACTTTCGGTTGACGTTCTCAGAGAGCCTCGTGCGCATATCCAGGTCTCCACTGTCTTCGCAGCAGTGTCTTCCCGCAGCAGATTTCTAGAGCTCTTAAGAGGGGTTTTGATCTCCTCTTTGTGACGTGTACAAATGGTGCCTCTCCTCTATCTTAGGCTCAATGGCGTTCTTAAATAACGGCTTGTAGCACAGCTAGGCTTTTGGTTCAAATGGGCTCCTTGTGCTTTGTGGCTTTACTGTTTTTACGCACTACGGCTTTCCCGGCGTCCAATCTATCTACCACCCAGACTGCGGCGCGAACCTGTCTTCATAAACTTGGTACGTTAGATTATCTTGGCCCTTCATTCCCGTTTCGATATTTTGTCATCCAATCACGTACAGTCACGACAATCGTCGACCGTCGATCTTCTTGACGTCGCTACGCATCATTACTACAACTACAAGCGTCCAAAGAGTGTCATTTGTTATAAAAACGTGATTTAGTAGAACATGCCTAGAAAACCCGTTAAAGCGCATGTTTGGCTTGCTGATCACCAGCATCGTTACATTTATTAATTCATCCCACATACTAATAATTACGGTACAAACATAACAGTGGTTCTTAATTTAAAAAAATTGTGTATATTTTTAACTACTTGCACTTGCATTTCTTTCAAAGTGTTTGCTCCCAGTAGCGATGATCTCACGCTTGCATAGGTACAACCACGAGACAGCCTGTTTTTATGTGAAAACGTCGTTCAGCTATTCTAAATAGGTGGCCTGGGCGGTGCTTTGGGCGCGCTGCCTTTTCTGCGCGCAATCTCGGCGAGTTCTGTGCGCAGCTTTTGAGGCACCCATCTCTGCTCACTGATCTGACAAAGCAGCCTGATGGCCGGCAAATTCGCCTTCATGTCTTCACTGGGCATCGTCGAAGTCGAAAGGCGAGTTACGATTTGCTCGGTTAGTTCGTCTTCGGTTGAGCGCTGCGAGAAGATCGGCGTCAAACAGCTGAAGAGCACAAGCTCACACATGCTGCACACGTCCTGCTTGAGGAAGTTCGGCGCAATCATTGAGCTGCGATCCTCAATCTCTGCATGGCAATTGCAGTAGAACTTTAGAATATTAAACAGCAGATCTACGAGACATTTTAGCGAAGACCGCTGAAAATTCTTGAGGTAGAGAAACATCTTTTCGGGCACGTTCCGTATCTTGATGAACACGTCGAGCGTCGGCTTGTTCATAAAGAGCTCGATCTCACTCCAGTCGAGTCGGTGTCGGATGTCGTCCATCTTTTCGGGACGGTCATGCCGTTTCCACACGAGTCGGGTCTTGATATTGTACTCGGCGATCAACAGCTCCATCTGGCGAACAATGTACGCACTGTTCTCGGCGACACAGAAAGGGTTGCCCCAGAGCTGCATTGTTTTAATGCTCGACCCCCGAAGCGTCTTAAGTATGTCACTACAGCCGTCCTTCGTGATCAGATTCGACGACAGGTCGACGTGCTCGACGCTCAGAGACTGAAACTTGGTGACGAACGCCACAGCGGCGATGTCGGTCAAGCTGCACGCGCCCAAGTTCACTGTAATCAGATGCGTAAAATTCTCGAGGCAGTTCGTCAGGATGTGGCTGTTCGGGCCTACCTCGTTGTCGAACAGGTTTAGCTCGCAGAGTCCGCTCAGCGACTTGATCGTATCTAGTAACTTCTCCATGGCTAGCGACTGCATCGAGCAGCTCTGAAGCGACAGCCGCTTGAGCGTCCTGCAGCGTGCGAGCAATCGCGTCAGAGCGTTGACAGCCGCTCCCTTGACAGGGTTCTTCTCTATGCGTAGTTCCTCCAAGTCGGGCTTGAGGTAGACGTCAAAGTTGCTGAGAATATCCCGGTCCAGCCCGTTGCTATCGAGCACGAGTGTGCGCAGCTGCGACCTGTTTAGTACGTCAATGAAGATCTTGCTTTGCAGCGGGATGCCTTCGAGGTGTAGGTGACTTAGTGTCGAGCTATGCTGGAGGATAGCCGACAGAAGCGATGTACAGAGGGGATCGATATCGTCGATAAAGTGCACAAACCTACTCTTTAAAACGATCTTGTCCACCGACGAGCCCGACAGCGTTGCGATAGTGCTTAGCGCTGTCTCCTTTGAGTGCAGTACGTTGTTCATAAAAATGCTGCGGTGGAATGGGCTTGGTTGACACCGACTGTCGTCCGAAGTGCAATTTCTGTCGGGTGCCGAGAACCTGCAACTGCCCAGGTCCATCTCTGCCTGCAATGCAATTCGTTATCACAGAAACGGAGTAAGAAGAAAGCAAAAGGCACAGCCGTAAGGAATGCGCTGTGCGTAGGCGAGAACATCGTTGTCGTTTATCAGGCAATATTATGTATAATAGTAATAGTATAGAATTCGTGAGTTGAAACGCTATTGTTGCGAACAACATTGTAGAAGACTATTATAATGTAGCTATTTGTGTTGTATAGGGTTCACTTGCTGAAGAAACAATAATAAACAACATCTTTACATGCACTATGCTTACACCGAAGGCGCTGTACGAGTATAGATCAAATCTGATCGAGGCAAACCGCATTGAGCTTTAGGCTAAGGGGTTTTAAGTCGCAAACTTGCAAAAATTACCTTTGACATCAAGAACATTAAATCGCCGATACGTGGTCTGCCGGAGAAGCCTTAAGTGCCCGAATGATTTCGCATTGTATACACTTAGGAGTACACTTTAAGTAATATTGATACGCTGATTGTTTGGATTGACGCTAAACGCTTTTGAGGCATAAGAAACATATGCGTGTTTTAGCTATCTACGAGTTAACTGATTTGTAAAAACGTTTTCTTGGAGAACATTTTCCAGTATTATAATTAATTAAAACAATTTTGTGTTCGATTTTATTCGCAACTAAATTATTACGCGTATTTTCCCCGGAAGATACCAATCTTCCTGAGTCCGAACTCGTCCACGTCATGAAAGGTGACATTCCTAATAATCGAGACAATATGTTTTGCTACAGGGCTCTTACACACTTCTCTTTGGCTCCGAGATTGTGTGTAAAGTTGCCGGTACCGTTGTACGGGGGATTAAAAGACAGATAAGACGCTGGTTCAATACCTTTTATATCGAATTTAGCAGCAACTTCATAGGCAAATTTGACATGCCTACAGCGCCAGTTATTATGACCGCCATCTTAAACGGTCAAACGATATACTAGATGTAATTCATTATCGTTGCCGTAGTTTTAAACTTGAAATTAAAAAGCTGTAATAGAACTGTGTAGACGATGATAAACGCAAACACTTAAACCATCGGAATGATTAAACGACGATAAAAATAGTCTATAAAACTTTGCAAGTGCAGCACATAGTTGTGTCTGTGCAAGCATACAACATACAACCCACAGAAACAAGAAAAAAACTTTTCGTTTAGCAATTGCATTTGAAATGAATTCAAAAATACGTGTTCAATGTTTTGGGATTGCTGAGGTTTTGAGACCCTTAGCTGCTTAGGCAGACGTCATTTTAGTCACGCCTTACCAATTACAATACTAGTACATTAGCTGTTCAACCCATCGCCGTTACAGACGAGGCATGGTAAGCATGAGGAAAGTGTTGTTGTCTTTCGGAACAGCAAAGCAGCGCTGTATATTGGGAGCGTTATAGCACAACCAGGGCCACCATGTACGGCGTCTGCTTATAGCACAGATTGTATTGCACTGACGCTACTGCGATCTAAAACTGATTTGGCTAACCATCCAGAGCGTTGGGGTAACCAGCCTCGAGTCGTCGTTGGTCTTACTGTACCGTTTGAGTACTCTACGGACAACATTAGTAGTTCGTATAACAACAACCGTAACCTTACTAAAAATCACTGGGATACAATACAGGGTGTACGCTCTCTGCATGCATCTGAATTGCAATACGCGTCGCGTCGGAATCTAAGCCGCGACTACTCATAACAACATCAGAAGCACAGACCATCTTCACTCACTACCATGCTGCCGACTAGAGGCACGTCTATATTTTTTCGTTTAGGCATACTGTGCATATTGTGTGTTCTGCGTAGCACACCTGCACACTGCTACGCGCCTGCAGCCCAGCCCAGCGTTAGCTGCTGCTTCTCTGCAACTCGACAAACGCCGAAACAGCATCCGACCCGGCCGGGGACACCGTCTACTTTCTAAACGAATTCATTTATGTGTTAGGAACGTGTTTGCACGAGGAGCAGTCTTGTCTATCTGTCGTCGTATGCTGCCGCTCGTCGCTAGGGCCAGAGCGCGGAACGGTCGCCTCGACTGCAGAAGACGAGAGACGCGAGCCCATCGTTAGTGGAAGTCGCCCTAAAAATTCCATTAGCCATCCAACCGCTGGTTATTCTAGCCCGCTTTCCGAATGGGACGCGATGCCAGCAGGGTAGCGATGAACACGTTGTAGCGAGCCGTCGGGCGCAGGCATTCTGGTGGTGGCTAAACCCTTGCGTAGTCATCGTCTACTGCATGGCTCGCCAGCAGACGCCCCCTCGGTCGGAAGCCCTGTCCGAAAGTCTGACAAGCAGTCTGAAGTCGAGACGTTGCTGGCCTCAAAACTCGCCTCGACCAAACTAACGCCGCCCCGTCCTGCCGCCCCTTTGTAGCGAAAAGAAGGTCGCGTTAATTTTTCCACTACTTCAAAAATAAACAGTCGCTGCTTCGCTCGTCCTCAAGCGAAGGGGCCGGATGAGCATAGCTCGTTTGGGCTGCATGGGCATAGCTTCTTCTTTGAGGACCGTCATTGAAGCGGGAAATTAGCTGGTAGAAAAAGCCACTTTCAGCGTACGGAGCCGAAACGCTGAGTTCGTGTGAGGATAAGCTCCTGAAGAAAGGACAGGTAAGTGCCTGGTCAAAGCTTTCCTTCCTCACCTCGCGTGCGCGGCGCGCCGTGCCGCCGCCGCTACAGAAATCGAGCTTTTCAGTTTGGTCAGCTTCAAAGGATCGATAGCGTCCCGGTTGAATTATGCACGGCTAATGTTTGCCGGCCAGTACAGGATTTTCAATGATGTGTTTCTTTAGGCGCGAGCGCTTAGCCTTCAATATAAGCGCTTCAATTAGGAACACCTGATACGCAAATGCAGCATTGCTGAGATTGGTATGAAAAAGAGACACACATATACATATGGTGTTCAAAACGTATCGCGACTCTTTGTGTTTTTTCAAAAATTATTCATTTATTCATGAATATCTATTTTGTCCCCTTCAAAGTAATCCCCATGAGATATTATACACTTGTGCCAACGGTTTTTCCAATCTTCGAAGCACTTCAAAAAACCATTTTTTTTTATCTTGTTCAGCTCCTCCTTCGATGCCGTCTTTATCTCGTCAAGCGTAGCGTAACGTCGTCCTTTCATGGGCCTCTTCAGTTTAGGGAACAAGAAAAAGTCACAGGGGGCCAGATCTGGGGAATACGGTGGCTGCGGCATCATTAGTGTGTTGTTTTTGGCCAAAAACTCGCGCACAAGCAACGATGTGTGAGCAGGGGCGTTATCGTGGTGCAAAAGCCAATTTTTGTTCTTCCACAAATCCGGGCGTTTCTGGCGGATTGCTTCGCGCAAATTGCGCATAACTTGCAGGTAATATTCCTTATTGACCGTTCTACCCCTGTGGCAAGAACTCATGATGCACCACGTCCCCTGCAATCGAAGAAAACTGTCAGCAAAACTTTCACATTCGACCGAACTTGGCGCGCTTTTTTCGGTCTTGGTTCGTGCGGCAGCTTCCATTGAGATGATTGAGCTTTGGTTTCCACGTCATAACCATAAACCCACGATTCGTCACCAGTTATGACCCTCTGGAGCAAATTTGGGTCGTCGCGGACAGAGTCCAACATCTCATTAGCAATGTTCATGCGATGCTGTTTTTGGTCGCAATTGAGCAATTTTGGTACGCATTTCGCGGCGACCCGTCTCATGCCCAAATCATTGATAAAAATCGAATGGCACGAGCCAATCGATATGTTTAGGTCCTCAGCAACTTCTCTAACGGTGATTCGACGATTGGCCAATACCATTTTCTCCACTTCATTAATTTTTTTCGTCTGTTGTTGAAGTGCTCGGGCGTCCGGCACGCTCTTCGTCGTTCACATCTTCTCGGCCTTCTGAGAACATTTTGTACCACCGATAAACGTTGCTTCGGTCCAAGGTAGCTTCTCCGTATGCCACAGTCAACATTCGGAATGCATCCGCGCACTTAATTTCGTTTTTCACACAAAATTTGATACAGGTTCTTTGATCCATTTTTTTGAATAGGTAAAAATCGAAGACGATCCAAAACACGTGCAAGCAAAGCAGCTGTCAACAATTAAGTGAACATTCAAAATGGCCGAGCTTGTCGGCATAAGTGAGAGACATGAGTACCAACATAACGCCACAAAAAAAATCGAAATTCGAATATACGTAACCCGCGAAAATCCAAAGGTCGCGATAACGATTGAACACACCTCGTATATATATATATATATATATATATATGACCAGTGTATATTTTCCAATGCAGTTGACAATAATACAATATTTTTGGTCCAGTCTCGTTTACATAATTGAGCAGTGGAGCCATATGTGTGCTTTTATTTAGTAATAAACTATGACGTCGCAATGAAGTAGTACGATAACAGAATAACGATACCGTCAGGGTTGCAAATGTCGAGGTGTTCAAGCAGCTTGTCGTGAAATGCGACAAAGGAGACACTTTACCCACACAATAGATATATACCAAATTTATACAGACACTCATGTTAATATATATATATATATATATATATATATATATGTAAATGCGGGAACGTATAAAGTGTATCTTTCTAGGAGCTGACCGATGCCGTTATTTATTAGCGGCGCAGCCAATGTACGTGACGCTCTAAGCTTTAAAGGGTAGGGGTGTCCTGGCCCATATTGTTAGCGGGCGGGAATCTGCAGGGTACGTCGCGTGCGTCGCCAGTTCAGCGCTTGATGGCGACGCGTTCTTTTGCAGTGAATGCTTTTCAAGTCCAACTGCATAACCTCCTCGAGGCGGCTGCCGAGATAACGCCGAAGACACGCTTATAAGCCGTCTTTCGTCTTGGCGCCGGAGCGTATGCTGGTTTGGTGATCTGGTGCTGTGGATACTCTTATAGACACGCTTCAATTTGCGTCTGTGCTGAGCTTGGGCTTCTTGTTGCTATTGTGGTTGCATCGCATCTATGGCAATACGATCAGCCGGTGAGTGCACTTGACCGACACGAGCTATATGGCGCATGGCCGACACGAGCTTTCTTGCACATGGCCAACATAAGCTATCATGCTCATAGCCAAAGTAGGCTATCTTGCGCATGACCAACATGGGCTTTATTATACTTGGCCAACGTGGGCTATCATGCGCAAAGCCAACATAGGGTAGTTTGCGCATGGCCAACATGGGCTATCTTGCACATGGCCAACATGGGCTATCTTGCGCATGGCCAACATGGTCTATCTGGCGCATGGCCAACATGGGCTATCTTGCGCATGGCCAACATGGTCTATCTTGCGCATAGCCAACATAGGCTTTTTTGTGCATAGCTAACGCGGGCTATCTTGCGCATGGCCAACATGGGCAATTTTGTGAATGACGAAGGCACTCGGCTGTCAACAGCTACTTAATAATGGGGTCCTCATTCAGCTGAATCACACAACACAGGCGAACCCCTGGGTCTCTCCAGAGGCGACGGACGCAGGCGAAATCTTGTGATGGGTTGTTCTAATCCTTTTTGCAATGGGACAATCGCTTGTATGGCTCGACGCTATAAGAGCTTTTTGAAAACATTTTCGTTACCCATACAGCTTGCGGGTGCGGTAGCAGTGCTCATCACGATAATCAAATAGGCCAAATCTACTTGGCCTATGCACCTATCTAAATTGTTAGGGCAAAGGCGTAGTTGGTAGAGGTACATATTTACGGGAAAATTGTTTATCTTCTGTTATCAAACGAAATAAATAAAAGCGTAATTATTTGTTTAAGCATTACAACTTCCTGTACAAGACCATGCTGCTATTGTAAAAATATTTTTGTGAATGCTGTCTTTAGTATCCCTGTGTCTGCATTCCGCCTCATCTTATGTCTACTAGTTGGATCGTTCAATGCGGAAATGCTATGTGTTTCAGATGCCTAAGCCCTGTCTTTCCTTCTGTGTCCCCTTCAGGGCTTATTTCTCCTATTACCCATCTGTCACCTTCTATCGGTGACGTCTTCCCAGCTGTCAGATCTGTTTCTCTTTCATATCTCACTGCATGTCGGTGTGTCTCTATCAGACGCAAGGTTCTTCTTAGCTCTTTAACATTGGCAACATTAAGAAACGTTTCACTGCATTCAGGTTTGCGCTATAGAGCGCAATATCCTGGGAAAACAATTTCTGTGTAGTGCACTGTCACTCGTGCACTTTAGTAGTTGCCGTTTGTCCGATTACGACAGATATTTTCTAAAGCTGTCCACAATACGTTTAGAAAATGTGCGAGGTATGTGTAATAGGCCTTTTGCTTGTCCCAAAAAAATGGCCCTCTTTAGATCTATAACGTAAATTTTGTTATAACCCAATACTACTCACTGTAAATAACGATACTACGCATTTAACCTGGTTGCCTAATCAGGCTAATCAGAAAAGCGTACGGCAGTACTTAAACAAAATTACAGCAATAAATTATTGACAGCATGTCGGGGAGGGTTCTCGACAAACTAGGCGATTGCCGCAGCTCTTGCAAGGTCACATGAATTTTTAAATCGTTCTGGACAGGCTAGCTTTTCCAGCATTAGCTTTGTCTTCTTAACCATGCACAGATCCGCGCTCAGTTGTTAACGATTCTTTGGCAGAAAAATTATCACCTGATCTCCTAGTGCCCTCAATGTCATGCTGCGCTTCGGACAAGAGACGCTGTCAGCGCGGTAACGGAAAATACGCGAAGCAAATACATATTTATCAAATAATTTATTCAACAGGCGTTGGAGCTCTAATCTTTCGCGTTCAAGACGTGCACATCCAGCAATCAGGTGATCTTTCTTCTGTCAGAGAATGTCATTGACATACAGAGAAGAAACTCGATTGTTGTATTGGAAACGCTGACTTCCTGGTCAATGTTAGATTTAGAAGGCTCCCGCGCTTAACTTAAAGTGTGCCTAGAGTTACTGTGGCGCGCTATTATTTAAACGGACACAATTTTTAAAGCTTAAGTAAATGCTTTGATACAACTTATTTGCACTTAAAATGTTCACTAAAGAATGGCTACAAAGATTCATTAAGAAACGCTGTGAAACCTTCCCATATGCACTAAGCATTGCTTAGATTATCCTGAGAAGTCCGCACATATACAAACAACGTCGCTGATATACTATATGGATTTTCTTTTAATCGCTACAAGAGTAAATTCACGCTTAGCAACATAAATAAGTTTAGCCGGCGATGTGTTAATGGCGGAGATGCCGTTGGCGAAGCTTTTATCGACCTCTCAAAGGCGTTCGACCCATTATAACCTAATGTTATTCTGCATATTTGATCGTACGTCGGTAATAGAGCTAGAGCCTGTAAGAGGTTTTTCTCCTTGTTAAGGGAAACGTGTTTGCACGTTAAGATAGGCGACTGTACTTCGTTACAGCTCTACGAGCTCTACGACGACAGCTCTACTACGCAATACTTAGCTCCAAGAAACAGTGTTTTGCTTATAAACTTGACAATCAGGATATACCATATACCTTGTCCATACGTGATCTCGGCGTAATGGTTACCCCAAGCCTCGATTTTGATTTACATATAACACAAACAATCAAATCGGCTAATGCGGTGATGAATACGGTATTTCGTTGTTTTGTCGTAAAGAAACCGGAGTTCTACCTGCATTTGTTCAGTAGTCTTGTACTTCCCAAATTCCTTTATTGTTGTGAGGTTTGGCGTCCCTTCCTTAACAAACATCTTGAGGCCATTGAGCGCGTACAATCACGTTTTATAAAGAGAGTGAGCAAGCGCTGTAATATACCTCGTGCAAATATAGAACTCAAATCAATTTCTGATATGTTTGATCAAGCCGACACGAGGATGTATAATCGTTTACGCAAGCTCGATATGTTAGATAAGTTCTTTGTAGTAAAACCTAACTCGCTGCGTAGTGGTATGACTATTAATGCCTTGCAAGTTGCCTCAAATGATAGAATTAATAACTTCTTTCCTTGGAGGATTTCGAGAAAATTGCACGCATTGAACAAAATGTAAACATTTTGTGTAAACATGTACATAATAACAACGACAATGATATTAATAACACTCTACAAATATCTATACATTTGCAATTATACAATATGCCCACCCTTTTGGCTCAATAAAGGCGCTTTTGAATTGAATTGAATTGAATTGATTTTCGGTCCCTCTGTTTTACACTCTCTCTCTCTCTCTCTATATAT
The DNA here is from genome assembly GCA_003439945.1 of Dermanyssus gallinae. NCBI lineage: Eukaryota > Metazoa > Arthropoda > Arachnida > Mesostigmata > Dermanyssidae > Dermanyssus > Dermanyssus gallinae. The sequence continues at coordinate 70,427 of QVRM01002202.1, forward strand.
ATATATATATATACAGCTTAAAAACTTTATCCAAAAATACAAACAGTCTGCTTGCCGGGCATTACTTTAATTATGCTTAAGGTGTCAAAGACTCTTTCCTTCTCAGATATATATAGCATTATTGGTACTTTAAAGCAAGTTGCGTTAGCCATTAGATTCACCTGCATGAGGCTGCATGTCTCAAAAGAAAAAACTCTTCGTGTTTAAAATACCTTTTTTTGTAGCCTTAGTGTAGCTGTTGGCTAGTTGAACTTCACTTCACAACGTGATATCAAGTGAAATTGACATGCCGCAAACAACAGGTCTATCCTGACAAACAATTTAACAACAAAATAAAACAGGTTATTCACAACATTTGTTAGTGCGATGCCTTTTTTTTATTTTTTTTTTATCAAATACGAGCTCTCTCTTTAGGAATTTTTTTTGTTAGGTAAAAGATACTATTCGGCACCATTCCAATAGCCAAACGCCTTGTCACCACTAATTCGGTGACGAGGCATTTGGCTATTCGAAGAAGCAGAGTGCCTACAATGTTAAAAAATCGCTTTTCTTCGCGTGCGCCAAACTTCGCTTTACATCATTATGGTCGGCTTTTCTATGTACATCAGCGATATTGGGTAAACTGCGTGCACCTAATGCATGTGATTTGGTAACGCACTTGCTTTAGGTGCCGAATTTTCTTTAAAAAATCAATATCACATGATTAACTAGACGCTCATATAGTAGGGCAGTTTTGGTCAGTAACTTTGGTACAATAAGCGTCTTACACGGTTTTACAGAGTTACTAGCGCATATTACACATACCGACCAATTGTGTTATCTAAATATTAAGACGCTTGATACAAGTACACTAAGGTCTCTCTATGTAGGACCTATGCGTGACTTAAACAAAGGCTCAACCACAGGGCTGCACATTTGAAAACGGAAACAACAGTTGTTGTAAGCTGTCATAGAGTGCGAACGTGTTTTTGCCAAGGCTCTGGGTGGTCGGCATGTTATGATAGCCTCGGATATCGTCCCATTAATGGACTCTTCGGAACTCCGTGCACCCTCCCGAACTCTTGATAGGTCGGTATTCCAGCGCAAGCTAGTCTTTCAGTGCTCCGTCTATAAGTACGGATTGCTGCGACAGCTATGATTCCGTCATTTTGAAACCCGGATAGTAAGGACGAACATGACCCCCATTTCTTAGAACAGCCCGGCAGACACATCTGTAGAAATGTTAGCTGTGACACCACAACAGAGAGCGACAAAGGGCCGGTCAAAAGCGACCGTTCTCCCCTCCTGCCCTCAACCAGCGCCTAAAGGAATTGCGCGTGAATCTGGTATGTGCAAGATGCCAGGAAACCGATCAGGGTGGGCTCAACCTGAGCTGTTCAAAGTGCAATTGAACCATCCGTGCAGCATGTTTGAAATCGGATGAGACTATACCCAGTGCAGCAATTACGGCTGGCTGGCTTTCCCGTGCATGCAGTGTGGCAACAGCTGACTTCGCGGTAGACCGTTTCTCCGCTTTCCTGGATGGCCTCAGAGTTAAGACAGAATTTCAGGCAGTGTATTATGTTTCTACTCCGGCGAGTGCAGTCGCTTGAACATGAAGTTGCCGCTCTCAGGCGTAACCAAGCCCAAATGTCACCCGATCAACCGCGCGAGAACCTTATGGATGCCACTGACGGTCGAGAAGATGCGCCGCAGTGTTACCCCCGCCGAATAAATCTGCGTTGATGCTGGGTGACAGTGTCGTTGGACCGCTTGGGCCGGCTCTTAGGGAACTTCCCCCTAATGAGATACCCAGTGCGCCCGTCAGCCAAACAACGTCGGCAGAAGAGCTGCGTAATTGGCTAACTGGGAGGCATACTGTAGTACGTGCTATCTGGAAACTCAAGGTTTCCCGGCCGGACTCCGTCTTCTGCGTGGCCCTTAGTGATAATGATTTTAGTAAAGTTTCAAGTAGCGCCTTCTGGCGTGAGTTTCCGGCGCTAGCTGGGGGCTCCGCCGGCCCAGACTAGGGTATGCGAAGAGTTTACTGACAATTGGGCATGCTTTATGACGCCTTCTGCCAAGACAGCTGCATGCTGCTCACAGCTGCAAATGATTGCTTTGGAATTGCAAAGGTTTATCTGCGGCTACAGCTAGCACCAGAACGTTTGCTTAAAGATGTGGACATTGCACTTAACGGAAACTTTCATGCGGGAGGAGCTGCATTTCGATAACATGCGAGGTTTTTATCTGCTAGCGAGTCTTTCAGACGGAGGGCGGGATAGACCAGTAGATGGAATTTCAATTTATTTACGAGAAGGGCCGCCCCAAATGCACCGTGTGTCTCGAGGTGAGTGCCACATGACACTCACATCAGGTAGTTTGAACTTCGGATTGTTCTACCTGCCGATGATGTTGACGTTGCCGATCAGTGGTGGTCTGGCGGGGCTAAATCTCCAGCTGTCCACTCTGGCCAACGGCGACTTCAACTGTCCTTTTGATAGTGGAGCCACCGACAGGAAAGGAGACGGGCTTTTTAAGTTTCTAAAGAACAGAAGCCTGCACTGCGCAAATGAGCGTGATAAATTCACGTACGTTTGCCAAAGTGGAAGAAGCACTATCGACCTCCTGTTCCACAACCTTTAACATCCGACGGGATTTTTAGGAAGCAAGGTATTTAATATTCCAGCGCGGAAGCACCTGCCGGTGCTGGCGTCTCTGCGTGTGCCTGGCCAAGAGCGCGCCCCGCGTCGGCAGCCGACAACGTACTGGCCTAGGCAGCAAGATTTGCGTGTATTGACGCACGAGTTAGGGCTGCTGAGATCAACTTCTGACATTGAACAAAGCAACCATGCTTTGGAGGCCACTCTCGATGCAGCTGTAGTCAAGAAAAAGTACAGACAAAGACGAGCGGCCTTGGTTTACACAGACCTGCTACCTAAAACGTCGGGAAGTCTTGGGGCTCCTGCGCCGAGCACAGGCTCTACACGCCGACCCGAGATAGCTGTTGATTGTAAGGTGCTCTATGGCCGACATAGAGCATCCAACAGGAAACTGCTTGTGTAGAATAAGCGCCAGCATGATGAGGAGGAATCGTTTTGTATGCTTAAGAGAGCAGAGCGCAAATCCCATGTCTACATTTTTCGCCGAATGAACAGACATTGGGCTGATGTTTTAGTAGGGGAGCTGTGTAATCTGTTTAATCAGATACTCAGCGGGAGACACATACCCCAGGTTTGGCACGAGGGCAGGCTTACTCTGCTATTCAAGGGTCTACCGGGGTATCGTGTCGGAACGCACTCTTAAGAAAATCTTCGCTAAGTTGATTATCTCGAGGGTGTTTCCAATTGTTGAGAAGGCCCTACCAACCGGAGCAATTCGGCGTCAGGGCGCCCGACCAAACGACGCCCTGCTTGAGATCCTGCAGCGGATTAGCCGTCTCGTGGCGGCAAATACAATCCGAGTGTCCGAGTTTGAACAAGTGATGTCCCAACTTTGTTCCCGTCCGACCGGGAAGAACCTTAAGCACATCGGGAGTAGAAAACGAGATGTTTTTAAGAGAGAACCTTAAGCAGATCGGGAGAAGAAGGAGAAGCCGGCGCCGGCAGCAGAAAGTGACGTCACTACTCCTCTGCAGCCGCGCGACCCGGTTGTAGAGACAATGAACTCTACAGTGACAGCCAACGTATATCAGCTGGACAATGAAGGCTTCTAGCTGGTGGAGGGAAGAAGTAAACTGAAGAGAAGGCTTGCGAGTGAAAGTGGTGGATCGACCAGCAACTGCCCAGAGAAGCAGGATGGACGCCTGGGGCCAAGGCCGAGCGATGCCTCTCAAATCCACAAGCCAACGGCGGCAGAAAAACGCGAAGCTAACGCAAGTAGGAAGCACCGTCCTCTTCGAGCAGGAAGTGCAAATGTAGACCTGGGTAAGCTAACACTGCGTAGAAACCGTGTGTTGCCCATGAGAGCTCTCCGTTTGGAGGGCTTCAGCCGAACAACGTCGGCAGAACAGCTGCGTGGTTGGCTACCCGGGAGGCAGACTGTAGTGCGCGCTATTTGGAGACTCAAAGTTTCTCGGTCGGACTCCGTCTTCTGCGTGGCCTTTGATGATAGTGACTTAAGTAAAGTTCCAAGAGGCGTCTTCTGGTCGAAAGGCGTGAATTTCCGGCGCTGGCTAGGGGCTCCGCCGGCTCAGGCTAGGGTATGCAAAGAGTTTACTGACGGGCATGGTTTAGGAGCTAGACAGCAATGATGCGTTCGGCCAAGGCTGCATGCTGCTCACAGCTGCAAATTCTTGCTTTGGAATTGTAAAGGTTTATCTGGAGCTTTATAGTTACCACCACCAAACGTTTGTTTGAATGTGTGGACATTGTACTCTTGATGGGCATTTGTATGCGAGAAGAACTGCATTTCAATTAGATGCAAGGTTTTATTTGGAATTGCAAAGGTTTATCTGCGGCTACAGCTAGCACCAGAACCGCTTGTCCCAAATGCCCGTGTGTCTCGAGGTGAGTGCCACATGACACTCACATCAGGTAGTTTTGAACTTCGGATTGTTCTACCTGCCGATGATGTTGACGTTGCGATCAGTGGTGGTCAGCAGGGATTAAATCCTCCAGCTACCCACTCAGTCGACGGCGATTTCAACTGTCATATTTATTGTGGCGCCACCCGACAGAAAGGGTGATGGGCTTCTTAAGCTTCCAGAGAGCAGAGGGCCTGCATTTCGCAAATGAGCATGATGAAATCAACGTACGTTTACCAAAAGTGGAAGGAGCACTTTCAACCTCCTGTTTCATAACCTTTAACATCCGATGGAATTTCGAGGATGCGAGGTTCTTAATATCCAGCACGGAAGCACCTGCCGGTGCTAGCGTCTCTGTGTGTGCCTGGCAGGGACGCGCCTCTAGTCGGCCAGCCGACAATGTACTGGTCTAGGCAGCAAGATTTGCGTGTATTGACGCACGAGTTAGGGCTGCTGAGATCAACTTCTGACATTGAACAAAGCAACCATGCTTTGGAGGCCACTCTCGATGCAGCTGTAGTCAAGAAAAAGTACAGACAAAGACGAGCGGCCTTGGTTTACACAGACCTGCTACCTAAAACGTCGGGAAGTCTTGGGGCTCCTGCGCCGAGCACAGGCTCTACACGCCGACCCGAGATAGCTGTTGATTGTAAGGTGCTCTATGGCCGACATAGAGCATCCAACAGGAAACTGCTTGTGTAGAATAAGCGCCAGCATGATGAGGAGGAATCGTTTTGTATGCTTAAGAGAGCAGAGCGCAAATCCCATGTCTACATTTTTCGCCGAATGAACAGACATTGGGCTGATGTTTTAGTAGGGGAGCTGTGTAATCTGTTTAATCAGATACTCAGCGGGAGACACATACCCCAGGTTTGGCACGAGGGCAGGCTTACTCTGCTATTCAAGGGTCTACCGGGGTATCGTGTCGGAACGCACTCTTAAGAAAATCTTCGCTAAGTTGATTATCTCGAGGGTGTTTCCAATTGTTGAGAAGGCCCTACCAACCGGAGCAATTCGGCGTCAGGAAAGGTCGTAGTACACAGGACGCAGTCCATGTACTCCTGTCGGAAGTTAGCGGGTCTTGACTGTGCCTAGGGTAACTTGTACGCTGTCTTTATCGATTGTGTCAAGACCTTCGACGAAGCTCCCCGTCACGTACTAGTCTACTCATTTAGACGTGCTGGGATGGGTGGTTCTTTTCCATGAGTGCTCTCCAGCATCTTTGCTGAAGACCGCCTTGAAAAAAACATAAGAGGCGAGGACACCTCGCAGCTGAGTCAAAGCGTAGGGACCCCTCAAGAGGAACCTTTTAGTTGCCTGGCGTTCTCCTTGCTCATAGCAAATCTAGCCTGCCATAAGTGGGATGAGTTTTGAAACGCTGTCGTCGTTATGTATGCGGATGACATAGTAGAGGCCCACCGGAACCGCGGTGCCATTTGTCGAAGTGCCGGCTACGTAGAAAGTTACCTTCACCGTAAGGGCTTGCAAATCAATTCGCGGAATACGAAAGCCGTTAAGTTTCGCCGTGCGGGTCGATTGGCTGCGCAGTTGGATGCGTACCTCGGAAGGGGGCTTTTACTTGGAATAGCATGCACTAGCCGGCACGTGTATACAAGATGCAGTGTGCATGGCTATCATCACTTGGTATGTTCGGTTCAAGGGTTTCACCAAGTTGACGATTAATGTCGTTGCCGGTTCTGCTCAGATCTGCGCTAAATAAGTGTTTAAATTGTATATAATAACTACTTAATTGCAATTATGTACAATGGTCAATTGCAAAGTTATTGCCAAATAAAAATATGTAATAAATATCAGAGAAGACAATCTCGTAATATGGAAAACAGGATAGCGTGTGCCTTTGTGCTCTAGGACCGCACGAATGCAACGTGGAACAAACACTATTAAAGGGCTAACATTTTTAGAGATTTAGCCTGCGCTCAACCAAATATCGACGCAGCTGGAGGAGGGTGTTATTTCGTGTGGCTCTGTGGTATACTTCAACATATATATAAATATATAAATATGTTTTAATTCAATACAAGATTGCCGTGAATGGGCAGACGACACCACTGCGGTAGCGACAACCCAGCAATAGTTACACGTCTTGCCGCCAAAATAAACGCAATGTGACTGTGCGACACGATGCGTAACGAACGACGGCTTGCGGCTAGAGTCGGTCATAGAGAGAGGAGGTTTATCGGTCATATGGTCCGTGTTGCACGGCCGCCAGTTAGCGGTACATCGTTGTGGACACGGTGAACCCTGAACGCGCACGATATCCTGTATTCGCGTGTGCGTAGAGGCTTGTGCGTGTGTGTAGAGCTTGTTATGTTAAACACACATATTTGATGACGATGGTGATGACGATGATTTGTGGCTGCACGACGACTGTTCATTGCCTCGCTGGTGTTGATGTGTACGTGTGCAAATAAGCAACCTTATGCGCGGCGTCGAGCGAGCCACCACATATGACCGCTGTGGGCAAGCGGGGACGAGCGGGGGCTTTCGTAGGTCGTTATTATTAATATATTATTACCACTAGTCGCCGGTCGATGTACTACTGGCGGTACTACTGGTTACTTACTACGGCTATTGCTGGCCAGCCAGCGGATTAGTTGCAGCGTACGGTATTGCTTTAGTTATGCTTTCGTTTATTCTTATTACTGGATCGGTTGCGGGCGGGCGGGCGGGTGGTAACGGTGGCGACGGGCGTCGTCTATACACATAACGATTGAGACTCGACAGAGAATAAAGATACATGAGAGAGAGAGAGAGAGAGAAGGAGGAATAAAAAGAGAAGAGAGAGAGGAAAAATAATAGAGAGGGGAGGAAAAGATGAAAAAACTCAACCAAAGAAACCCGAGAAAGAGGAATAGAGGGCAAAACGGCGAACGACAGGCGGCAGAAGTCCTGTGGCGATTGGTTGGGCAGGAGGCCTTCCTGTGTCCTCCGTCGCTGTAACTACTCCTAAATACAGGAGTTGCTGTTGGCGCTGGTTATGTTGCTGCTGGCTGGCAGTGGGACGGCGGTAGAGGGACCGAACGCTCGGAGATTATGACGACGGCGACGACGACGGCGACAACGATTACTGCTACCGGACGGCTAATGAAAACCGCGTCCTCAATGAAGGCGTCCTACCGCAGGCTGGCAAAATGAGAACAAATCACAAACGACTGGCCGGCCGGCCGCACGCGGTATGGCCAAGCTCCAGCAGGCACAGCCTCGTTCTCGCTGTGACTAGCAGTGGGGACATTGCTCGTTCCTTCTCTATACAGCTTTTCCTTAGCTGATGCCGCCGTTCCCGTCTTCCAGCTTGGGACACCTTGGGTTCGTGTAGGGCGTCGACGACATTGTCGTTGTCGTCATCGTCGTGGCCGCCCATCTCATCGAGCAAAAACCTCTCCTGTTCCTCTGCAAGAACTGGACGACGATGAAGCAATGCAGTATGGCTGCTCGGCCGGCCGGCTGCTCTCTAGGCCGCCGCTTTCGCACCTTCGCCTCACCTCGGTATCCACAACGGACGCCCCTGCCCGCCGTCGTCGCCACAGTCTCATTCGTATTCACCGCGTAGAGGGACGCGGCAGTGTTGACTCCTACTAATAATGATTATAGGAGTGGGCCAGCAATCGCAGTACTGGTGTTGGTAGTAGTAGTCGTCGTAGAAGTAGTAGTAGTAATGGCCATCGGGATCATAATGGCATCAGCTACTCAACGCGATGCTGACATGTCAGCGCGCATATGCTGCGAATAAACGACACCCATAAAGCCGGTCATGTCTTTCGCGGCCCGGGCAGATTGTATGTATGTATATGTATGTATGTATGTATGTATATATATATATATATATATATATAAAATATAAAATATATATATATATATATATACATAGATCGATGCAAAGCGAACCAAATTGATTTTATGAAGCAATAAGGCAGTAATCTTGGCAACGAGTAGATATACTCCCCGTGCTTACCACAGAAGAGTCACAGGTTAGACAATATATTTGTTATCATGAAGTGCTATAAACTTGCTGTAATCAATCGCATATTATGCTTCTATGCACTACGTAATTGTTGCTACTGTACTAATGAGTAGTGGTTGTTGCGCGTTTCGTTATTACTGCTGCTTTGGAATGATCTGTGTTGTTGTCTGTTGGTTTTGTTTTCGTTGTTGTTGTTTTTGTTCATTTGACTAATTTGTTAGTTGACTCCGATGAACTACTGCTGATATAATCGGAGACCTGTTTCGCGTTTATGGACGCACGAATTTAAGTTTCGCGTTTATGGACGCACGAATTTAAATTGCCAGTGGTCTCCTTGCGTGAGACTTCTCACGGCCAGGCTGCCAGGATTTTTCCGCTCCCACTGTTCAACCCCGCTATCATACGGTGATTACCCATTTAAAGGTACATTTCGTACCTTACGGCGCTCCAACTTTTGCTACTGTCACAGCTGATGCTACAACAACATTTTGTTAAATATCTGTTGAGGGAGTTACTTACTGAAGTAATATCTGTATATAGTGATATTGGTGAACATTATACAAGGAGGATCAACAATGGGCGTCACCACATGGGTACAGCGTAGATCTCATTTCGGTTTGAAGTCACTAATCTTCGGCCGGCAATTCAGTCAAAACCTTGTGTACAGCCCAGTTTCGCAGTAGCACATTTTGTGGACCGGCGTAGCAGCGTCGCAATTGAGTCAAAATGTTTCGTGCTTGACAATGAAATGTTAGAATATAATTATCATTGCCATTACTTTCACGACCAAACGAAGTGGAGAAAATGGCTAACACTAGGGTCACTCTAATACTAAGAATCGTGGGCTTGATCCTAGCATGACGCATCCGTTTTAAAAGCGGCCGATATTAAGATTTGCAGATTTGAGTTATTGTTCTGAACAAATAAATAGTGCCACTGAAGATATAACTCAACTATTTGAATGAATACCTAACGTCTAGACATATACCGTGTTGATATTCACGCTTAGTACTTAAGAACAACAGCACACATTTTTAATGTCAAACGAGGTTCGGGAAAAGTGCTACGGAAACTGGACTATACGACCGCTTCTAGTTATCTCCGAAAAAAACCCGATTTAAAGGCGGTCCGGACTAGGCTTGCATTATTTTGTACGACAGCCTGCCAAATGTATAAATTGCCGACATATAATAGGTAGGTTTCGAAGACTCTGTTGTCAAAAATGCACTAGGCGTTAAATCAAAGCCTTTGTTTTCACACGACGGCATCATATAAAGCTCGCTAAATGCAGTCCTTAAGGGTATCGAGAAAGCGCTGGTTTTAAGGAAAACATTGGGTTTTCGGCTTAGTAGCAGACTGCATGACGCACACACCTTCTCTGAAGATAAGTAATCATTATCTTCTGGGCACCAATGCAAGCGGTCTTGTATGGGTGCATAGGGGCTAAACTAATGTGCCTAGCGGGCGTGCATTGTGACTAACACGATTTATAGCCAACCTGACAGAAAAAGCCGGAAGCTAGCTAAGTATACAGAGATGCAAAACTCGCAATGTAGTACAGCGCCTAGCCTTTGATAAGCTCGGTGTTGCGTGATGTCGCTATAGACAGAGACAAGAGTGCTTCGTCAAAGGTTTGCGATAGAGAAATAGGACTGGGCAACATCGTTCAGTGCCCCGTTGAGTCTGCCAACAAATGGTGGAACCCACGGCTAACGTCTTCTAGTACGTATGCTTACGTATGGCGGCGTGGTCTAGGGGACTAGTGCGCTAGTCATGGTTGTCATCTACCGGGGAGTCGCCGATTCGATCCCTGTTGTTGATCGAATTTCCTTTGAGCGACGCTCATTGAGAATAGATGATAAACCATACCGCTAAGAGTCAGCGGCCATGCTGCCAGAAGCACTGTTGGAGAAACCCCAGATATCTCAGCAAGTCCGGCCCTCGGTGCATTGAAGATATACCTCAGGTTAAGTTCCAAGCCCGTAGGGGACGGAGGATGGTCTAGTTCTTCTCTTCTAGGTACGTATGCTTGCTGAAGCCATGGCCTTAAGAACAGCGTTTGCGTAGCGGCACTTAATGCCAGCTACTTTGGAGTACTTGTAATTTTTTTCTGTTTTTATATTATATTTCATCCGCCTTGCTTACGCCCGAGCTTAAGTGTCATGCATCTTACGTTAGGTCATAGATTATCATACAATTTTACACTTTAACCAACTAGGTAGGCTAACGCCATTTGGTCCCTCCGCATGAATCCAGCACAAAATCTATTTTTACGCAGTAGAGCGATAAACGCTCATTCTACGTGTGTATAGACGTACATGCAGTGGAGTAGCGGAATTTGTTGTTTGCCACACCATATATACTACGCAGAGCGCGCAACGCGCAAATTTCCGAAACCGGCTTACGATTCTGTGCCACGTGCGACAAACCAGCTTGTCCAGAAAATAACAATTGGTTTGATGCTTTTCTGGCATTTCTGTACACAATACTCCATTTGCGCACCGGTGTGGATCACCATGAAATCGGCGTCACCATAGGCATCTTCTTTTCCCAATCCAAGCGAAAAGCGGTCAATAATAATAAGTTAAAAATGCTCGTAGTAACGGCATGAGCACTTGTATCTGTAAGTGTTCTGATAGTAGAGAAAATTCAATTTCTCGCTTTCGTTATTGCTTAACCCGTGCACCATGGCCCGTATGTCTTTGCTAGGGATAATGGCCTTTGCCACAGGAAAGCGATGAAGGCCTATCGATGGGCTTGGCGATATGCGGCTTGGTGATTTTTGCATTTCCGATCTCCATGTTGAGATACGTTTTGTATCTATGCTGTATACGAGATACGTTGTATGTTGAGATACGTTGTATCTCTGTATGCAGACATACGATGCGTAGCAATGCACGTAGCCTGTACACAGTGCACTACCAAATGTTGGCGCAGGGGTTGCGAGATGGAGGGGGGAACGATGTGCGTCTTGTCGTATATGCAAAAATCCTGTCGATGTAAGGAGGCCAGTGTCGGAGTCGTCTGTCTTCCGTCTTGTTTCAGTCTCTTCTTCGTTTCGATTCCCTCGAGTGCGGCGCTCGACTGCGATGTCTCCCGACTGCTGAGTCTCGCGCGTTTGTGGATGCATTCGCATATCATAGGCAAATGTTTCGCTTTTGGCGTTCCCTTGAAAGGTATTTACCTTAAGCAAGATAAATAGAATAGCACGGGGCTAGACGAGGGGCTAGCTGCTCGAATGGCGTGCTAAAACGTGCAGACTGTTTGCTTTAAGTTCAAACGGTAGAAGGGTTCATCCAATTCCTGTGCAGACGCACATATTCGTGCAACGATCGAGAACATGCAACGTCTGCGATATATGTATATATATATATATATATATATATGGTCACGAAGGCGTCTTGGCAAGTTCTAGGACTTTAAATTTAAAATATTTAAACCAAAGCCATAAAAGTCTTCTCAAGATTTGTTTTGCTTAGTGCTAATTGGTGGCGGCCTGTCTGGTTTGAGTTTTGTACAAAGAAAGGAAGAAAACGAGGTTCAGCGATTTTTAGGAAGTCAAAAGTGGGGGAGAAACGAGATTGCATCACAAAAACTGAAACACTGTGTATACGTGGTACTGTTAAATTTGCGACGGGCGTGAAGAGACCGAAGATGGCCCCCGTCTGTCGTCTTCGACGTCAATTCGACGTCGCCTTCGGCATCGATTCGCCTTAAGAAGAGATCGTTAAACAAGTTAGTGATATCGTACTCAAAAATCGCCAAATTACTGTCTGAGGGAGGCTGAGAATTGGAGATATCTTATCTAGTGCCAGATGGCACTAAAGAGAACCACCGCGAAATTTGAAGCAAGCACTTCCGAAATGGCCTGAACTCTAAGCAAACAACTCTTGGGTCCTCCATCACGACAATGCACCTGTACACACATCGTTACGAATTTAAGATTATTTGATGAAATATTCAATTCATATATTTCTGCAATCTCCCTATTTGTTGAACCTAGCTCCATGACTTTTTTTTTCATACGAATAAAAAGTTTAAGAGACCACGATTTGAAACAATCGGAGGGATACATTAATAATTCGCAGGAACTATTTAATTTGATTTTGAAAGACGCGCTTAAAAAATGTTTTGAAAAGCGGAGAAAATTGTGGCACAAGTGCATTCCAGTAGGCGGAAGCTATTTTAAAGCAAACAATAACACTTCAAAAGATTAACAAAATATTCCTTTTTTAAATATATATAAGAACTTTACGTATATTGCCAAGAGTATATATCGTCGTCTCACCGAGTCTGCTGTGTTCTTGTGGTATTTTACTTCCGGAAAAAATAGCAAATCCAGACTTGTTGGCGACTATTTTGATGCACCTCATTTAAGTTATACCTCTAAGCTGCGATAATATGCGTACTTTTTAGTCACAACCAATAAAGACTTGTCGGAGGAGTTCAGAGAAGAGTCCTGAAACGTCTGAGTGGAAGATGTCCACTCGATATTGGAGCTGAACTCTATGTTTAAACATCGTACCAAATCCGCATTATGTCAACCCACAAAATGTAAATGTGTGGGATAATTCTCTGATGTCAAGCAACCCAAAGGCTCAGCGTTAGTTTTGTGTACCCTCCCCCTTCTCGCACGAGAGTGCGTAGCCCCTGAACGACTATATTTCATTACTTCTTCTTAGTGAAATTTAGCGCCACGCAAGCAAAAAAAAAAAAAAAAATATATATATATATATATATATATATATATATATATATATGTATATATTATAAAATACATTCCCGCAATATATGCATCAAACATATACAGTTATTGTATTTGATCATGTACCATAATGAGTATTCATTATGTACTATTTCCTTCTGTGTCGTTATGGCGCCGTTGACAGCCTGCGAAGGACCTCCACGCAGAAGGTCCGCGCACTGATTGTGCTTATGAAGCAAATAGAATTCACTTACCAGGCCCAAACAAACCATGACGTTAGTCTGGTATTGCCAGATGACTTTCGTTTCTTGACTTTCTTCTATCATCGGTAATGGGGAACCAATAGTATGTTATTCCATGATGAGCCACCAGTTGTCTTCGTCGGTGGCCTTGCCATTCCGCCACAAGCGTTAAGCGCGTTTGCGTAATTAGTCGGGTAAATATTACCGTTAACAGAAATGAACACGGGTTTTGGCTGTGGAGATTGCCATATCGCCTAGCGAAGTCTGAGCTCGGTGCTAGAGGCCGGTCAGACACGTAGTCGTGACACCAACTGTCATGGCACGTCCAAACTGCCTAAGTGCTCCCTCCCATTAACCGTTCAGTATTTTTACCGAGATTTACACTACTGTGAGGCATACTAGGCATGCGAGTGCTAATTATCTAGTTTATATATAAATATATATATATATTTATATTTATATATATATATACTTAGTTAGAGGTTTGGTAGAACTCGGCATGAAAATACTTTTTCCCAATGGAAGGAGGGGGCGGAAACGTCTTGTTTAGGAGAGAGAGAGAGAGAGTGATTTTTATAAAAGTAGTTATTCAGACTTTTTTTTCTCCTACACAGTTGTGCAAAATCTACGTTTGCGGGAGACGTTTCCGCCTTCTCCTTCCATTTCTTGCCGAATTCTACTATACCTTAAAATAAGTACTTATTGATATGACTGACCCTGCATATAAATCACTGTAATAAAACACATGTTTATAAATAGGTAGTAAAATATCATCGAGCTAACTGCGTAATAGAAATAGCTCTCTGGCAAGTATCGAGATAGCAGATAGGGCGCGTCTGCATAAACGGCACAAATAGCCGACGTCAGGATCGTGGAAGCCGCGTTTATGACAGAGTTTATGGTGAAATCCGTGAAGTGAATAACTGGTCACAAGATTTCGGTTGGGTTGCAGTGGTCTCTGCCAGTTCTGTGTGACCATTGCTGGCGATTTCTCTAAACAGAATAAGAGCAGAGATTTCTGGGAGACGAAAACTAGTAACTAGATCTTCTACAAGCGGTTGAGTACAAGTCATAAGGTAAACTAGACGGTTTTTGCATTTCGTGGCAACCCAACAGCTACCTTGAAAGACGTGAGCTTTACCTTATCTAATTTACCTAGCTGTAATAAACTGAAATGCTCCCATATAACCTGGATGCCGTAGACGGCCACCGAAGCAACTTTCAGAGCAAAAAGTGCTTTTTGTGTGCTCAGAGATAATTGTTGGGGCTTTTCAATTGCGAACATCGCGTTTAGACTTTTCCTGGTCCGTCGATCCGCGATGTGTTGTCCGAAGGTTGTGCCCTTTATCGAAAAGTTAACCCCAAGATAGCAGGTGGGCTAACCAATTCGACTGCACCAGTACTGAGTTTCAGGCGATCGAAACGAGCAAGCGGACCTCTAAATTTGATGGCTTTCGTTTTCTCGGCGTTAGTCTTAAGACCGTTGTTCTTGCCGTACCCCTCCAGGGTGCGTATGCTTCGCTGCAACTCCAACTTGTTAGGACTGTACATGACGATAACGTCAGCATATAGTATGATGCCGACCGTATCGCGCTCCTTGTGAATTATTGGCCGCAGATCGCTGAGAAAGGTAGAAAAATGCAAATGGCTATGATTATCACCTTGAGCATAACCCGTGGTCTGGATAACGAGCTCATGCTCACAAATCGAATCGTTAAGAAGTATCGGGTTTGCTTGGAGAATGCTGGATTCAATTAGAGCTAGTGTCTTGGGCTAACACCTGCATTGGCGAGAGAAGTAGTACTTCTAGAGTACAACATTTCACGGGGCAGTGTCAAAAGTGGACTTCAGGTCGACAAATAAGGCATATAGAAACCCCCCCTCCCGTGACCTATGAAGTTCCAGGCTTTTATTTCAGTTCGGATAATAACTTCGTGCATGCCATGACCGACTTTCTTTACGGAATCCATGCTGTTCTTGCGCTATTATGTTGCGGTCATGGAAGAACATAGAAAGGCGTGTTGTGAGCACCGATGCCAAGACCTTACAAATACAACTTTTCTTGGCAATGCCCCTCCAATAGGATTGGACATCAGTAGGATCACCCTTTCCTTTTGGGATGATCTTAAAGATGCACTCCCGCCATGTTTCCGGGACATTGCCCATCTAATTGTAAGGAGAATAGGCCAAATATTAGGGGTGCCTTTAAGGTGTTCGTTACGAAACAAGGTCGGGACCAAAAGCTTTATTTTTTTAGCTTGGCCAATAGCCTCTAGAACCTCGCTGTAGCTAACGGGTGCTCCTCGAGAAGCTACTAGAGCCTTCTCAGTTTTCTCGTCAGGTTTTGCTGCACTGGGATTTCTCGAGGCACTGTATTTGTAGAGACAAACATGCCCTCAGAATGTTTACGAAGCACATCTCCAGGAATTGTGCAACTGCGAAACACCCGCACTGCCTGAGCGGCAAGGTAGGGTCGTTCCTGTGCGTTCATCACTAACCGTTGTTCCTGTTTAATGAAGAAATGTTCCTTTATTGTGAATGTAAGGGACCAATATGTTTTGCGCACGTCTAAGTAGGCGTTCGGAGTTGACCGATCTGTCCTCCATGCTGATAGCAGACTTAGCAAATGTTGTTGGAGTTCATAATATTCCCGATCGAATAGTGCGGTCGATTTCTTTTTAAAAGCCTGCAATTTGCGGGATGATTCTACCACTACCATTGAGAGCGGAAGTCAACGACATAAGATAGCGGCTTGGGCTCAATCGATTGCGGATTGAACTCATGCGAGTGCTAATGCGAGATAATCTTGCCTAGAATAATACGCTGGCAGACACTGTGTTCCCCTTGTTTCATGCATTACAAAACGATGCGGTACGTCATAGTTTTATTTATACTTACGTCACTCCACATATCCTTGTAATGAGACTTGTGTCGGCGTAAAAAGTCCTAATTTTAATCGAATTGAAAAGTCCACGAAGAGCTTTTTGGAAGCCACTAACAATGAGCAGAAAGTCAAAGATTTCCTCAGGTCAGTAGCGCAATTTCATAATTTTCTACATTCAGTTTTGCTTTATAATACCACTTAGCTTTTTATGATTAGTCTACACTTATATAAATAAAATCCAGGTCTTTTAGTATTGTTGTTAATGTCGTTGTTGTTACTATTTCGCCATCGTTGTTCTCTATCTTTTCCTTATCATTGTTGTTGGCCTGCACTAAGTATGTATAACCATGAGCAATAAAACGAACAGATTTCGCAGTATTGCCGTATTGTCCATCGTGACTACGATGAATAAGTCTTAGGTTTTGTTGTTCCGGTGAGACGTTTCGCAAGAGTTAACCTATTTTTGCAGGCTTGCTGTTACGGTGGATCATTTGTATACAGCCTCGTCAGCGCTTTCAGTACCACGAAACTACGCTAGGATTGCGCTCACGTTTCGCCGTGTTGTCTTTAGTGTTGTCGTGTATAGCGCCACCGAATCTAGACATCAGCTAGGCATAGGAGTATCTTCGATGTGGACTCGCACGATTTATTTATGCTCGCAACTATCAGTAAATATCATTATCAGTAAATGGCAAAACGCCTGCTCGCTGCGAAATCTTCATAGCTGTTTGCATACGCAGAGTGGTCAACGATGCCGTATAACAGGTGCATGCGGCGCACAGTACTTACTATACGCTGCTGAACGCGCTCACGTCTCCCTGGCATACAGAGTTTCGTCCGTCTGTCTGGTCCAAATGGGACCGACTAAACACACAGGCCTATATATATACACAGTTCTTCTTAGACTAATGGTTTGTAGTCAAGTGGAGCCGTGTTACTTCTTACTCAGAAGAGTTCTAGCTTCCTCTTCTTCTTTTCGTTTTTCTTCTTTCTCGTTTTTTGGGCATTTCGGCTTGAATAGCTTCATCGGCTCGAGAGGAACCGCGACTTTCTCCTCTCTCCGCTTTCTTGTGGGTTGGGCCACGACTTTAGTGTTGGCAAGTCGGTCGCTCGCCTTACCCGAGTCCGAGCTCGGGGGGGGGCATCGTCGATCTACCGCCCTCACCGGGATCCGACAACGGCCATCATCTACAGCCACCACTGGCGTTGAGAATAGATAGCCCAGCAGTCAGTTTGTCGTTGTGGGTCTTCGCGAACAAGAGGGGGGGGGACCTGCGCCTTGAGATAGAAAAGTGGTGCAGTTTAGGCTCTTTTCTTTGCGCACTCTTTCTCTGTCTCTCACTCTCTCTCTCTCTGTGTTTCTTTCTCGGTGTTTCCACGCTCAGTCCTATTCTATCCCTCTTTGTCAGAGCTTGCCCATCTGCCTACGTGCTGCCTACGTGCTGCGGCCTTCCCGCCTGCCCGCCCGGCCGCCTGCCTGCACCCGAGCGCAAGCTGAGGCATGGCTTTGTAGGCATAGCTCCTCCATAAGTCGCGAATAGGCAGAGGTTCAGAGAGGTTGAGAGGTTCAGAGGTCGCGGTCGCAACGCAAAGATTTTGTTCGCCTCGTGCTCGCAACGAGAACCACGAATAGGACGGATAGAGGAATAGTCTCTGCAGTTCCTCTGCAGGCAGACTATGCGCTATGCCTCCCGCCGCCGTCATCGCTGTCGCTGTTACTGCTGCTGTTGTAGTCATCGCCATCGTTCATCGTTTGAATCAACGTACGCCATCCGCGCTACCCCCCGCTTGTGCTTACACGCTCGCTTTCCAACCAGGAGGCAAACCTCGGACCTCCTGGCCTTGCTCGGTCCGGACCTTCAGTCCTACGAGCGCACAGCAAGACGACGACGCCGACGCCGCTGCCGTAGCCGCACACGTCGTAATCTGCGTCATTGAAACTGCCTCCGTTTAAACTCCTTCTTTTATATAGTATACAATGGTTCCCTACTTCGCCTGGCGGCGAGTGCACGACCGTGGTATTTTAGCGAAGTGACACACAAGCAGACGCGAACATATCTCTCTCTCTCTCTCTACAAGCACATATCCAGTGTGTCTGACCGGCGTAGATTTATCAAGGGACGGAAAAAGAAGAAGAAAACGAAGAAAAAGAAGCCGAAGAAAAAATGACTGAAAACCGTGGTGCTATTAAATAAATCTTACTTCTGGGGTGGTGTCCCTGTTAGTTTTGTTCATTATTCCCACTTGTGCATTTATAGGTATTATACATTCTGTTCCATGATAAACACGCGTGCATACATATTTTCTGTTGTATATATATATATATATATATATAGAGAGAGAGAGGGAGAGAGATATTGTAATGATTTATTAATCATCACAATATTTTATATATTTTTTTTATGGGACCGTCTACTCCGGACGGCAATTTATTTAAGTTCAATAACTCTTTATTGAGCTTTGAAATTTCCCATTAATTACATAAATTTCAAACAATTATAACTAGTTGAGGTATGTTGCAGAAAAGGCTATTCGCCCCTCGTGTCCTGATATATATATATATTATTATATATATATATATATATATATTATATATATATATATGATTATGTTTGGCACAATAAGGGGCTGCCTCGAGGATAAGCTCGATTGGTAGCACCCCTCACAAGCCCAAGGGGGTAGTTAGATATTCATATTCCACTGTAAACTACCAAAATGAACATAAAACCATATGTTAAACAAAAAAAAAAAAAATATATATCTATATATATATATATAATATTTATATATTTATAATTTATAATATATTATATATAGTATCTATAATATATATATATAGATATATACCCCCATTTGTCTATTAATTTTTGGTGAAATAAATACTAATTAAAAAAAAATTATATTATAAATATATAGCGGACCGTAGCTCAACTCATTCACAAAGACCTGAAGTAAATGCTCTGAGATTTAGACTAAGCGTCCCACCAGGGCCAACTTTGCGCAGTGATGCTTCCGAGAACAATTCTACAGTGAGTAACTGCAGCCAGTAGGCCTAATCCGCGCGTTGGTGGTGTCGCGTTCTGCTCGAGCTATTCCGCTTGCCCGTCGTGTGTGCGTGTACCTATTATATAAATGTCCTGTTCCTTCTCCGTATCTAAACATTTACCATTTTTAAGTTCGCATCCTCAATTGAAATGTTTGCTTACTTTGTTGTTCACAGGGATGCCTTTGAACGGTAAGTATTCTTTTGTGTTTTTTTTTTACTCCAAAATATAATGTTAAGAGTAAAGATAGGTGATAGTCCACAAGGCAGTACTCTCTACAGGAATCTGGGTACACCGCAGGGGTCTACTTCATCACTTTGTCAAAGCTATTTAGTGTGCAGATTACACCTCCTTGTTATTTAGCTTCTCTAAACAACTAATATAATCGGCAAATCAATTAGTACTGGCGCAAGTTGGGTCGGCATTCAAATTGCTGCACTTGCGGTTGAACGCTGCAGAAACTAAGGTTTTAGCCTTGAAGTGGGCAAACTGCTTAGACATAAGACCCAATAATGAGAGTTTTGAAACGGTTCCTACTGCGACGGTGTTAGGACCTCCATTTTAGAAACGCATGCAATGGACACTACTAGCGAGAGCAAAGAACAACGGGGTCTTTCTCGACTGTGGAAGTCTGGCGTATCGCAGTCTGTTGTGCTAAACGCGTTTTGTGCATTTGTGGCAGTCTAGGGAGGTACGCAGAAGTGTTATCCGGAAGCCACAGTTAGGTCAAACTGATTCTGTTCGAGCGGATTTAGGCCTCAAGTGGCCTCCAGATCGGTGTCCGCTGCTCGACTGAAACATAGGATCTTAAATGTGTCGGATTTGTATGTCTTTCGCGCAGCATGTAATGTCTACAGGTGGTCATCTGACACGGTAGGCATGCACTAGAAATATTAAACTGGCTCATTTATTCGACACAGACACACCTCTTATATTTTTTACTATAATATTTCGTATACGTATAAGCTCGTTTGTCACATGCTGTCTCTCTCTATTCTAAAGGCTCATATTTTTCTTTAGATTTGCTGTGTTGGCGCCTTTAAGCTGCCTGGTAAATTTCAACAGGTAACCCTGTATAGAGGTGAGGCCGCTATGCTATGCTTTTTGTACGGACGCTGGCGTTAAGGGTTTATGGTGCCTGGAGCAATACACTCAAATGTAGTTTTCTTGTAAGTTTAGTTAATGGAACCGTACTTACTGCGAATAGTCGCGGACGTTGTGTCCTCTAACGGTTAGTATGGCTGAGTGTGAATGAACACTTGTGAACATTGCCTAACACAATACTGTCGAATGACTTGACAATTTTTTTTAACGCTCTAACAACCACATTTTAGACGCTCGTAAATAAGCTAAGTTGCTTGTGGCACGATATCGTCTAAATGCATCTATCGACATTGCGTTCTCGTACTGGAATTATATAGGCTTTCTCCAGCAGAGGTATGTAGCAGCAAGGCAATGACAACCACGTCCAACAAATTTAACCAGCACGGCCTGGGCTCGAACTAGCGATGTTTTGCTAACCGTGGTTGCCATGGCAACGCCCCGTTTCGAACGGTGCGTTAACCGCCTAAGCCACCGCCACTACAAATGGCGACAATACTTTTGCATGTGTTGTATATATACAAATACTGTATATAAACATGTATATATTTACATAACTTTTTAATGTAAGCACCTTGGAGTGAACAATTGTCTCTGCGTGAACGGGAAGTCACGGGTTATCTAACCCAGCATTAGCCCAGTTCGACAATGTGCACCCCGAACGGATGCTGCGCTTCCTCGTCAAATCTCGAGCGACAGCCTCTGACGCAAAAAAAATCCGATGCTCTTGAGTCTCCTGTCAAAACTTTAAGGCTTCTACCTACGCGCTGAATCCACTTCAGTGTAAGAGGGCCTGGTTCTTCCATTGTCTTGAAAGCCAACGGACAAAATACGTGCGGATAACCAATGCCAGCGCATTTTCTGCATTTGTTAGCCTCTGCTAACCTGGAAGCATGACCTGCTCCGACCATCAAAGGGGCTAAGAAGTCTATTACAGTTGCGTCTCAAACCAGCATGCGACCACGCTCAAAGGAGGTTAGAGTGAGACCGTGAGGTCTTTTTCCATCGTCCCTAGATACATATATATATATATATACTTGTCCATTTTTACAAATCCTTGCACTACCGTTCATGTTCTACAGTAACTGACGATACATTTGATTAACTCTAAACTACTCTAGAGATCGTTTTGAGTCGTGCGTAATGTGGTAGAAGCTATTGAAGCTCTAGCGACACCGGCGCACATCGAAACGCGGTCAAACCCGCCTCCATCACACAACGAGGTCGACGCGGCGAGTGTATTTCGGTGGAATCGAGTCCGGTGTGACGGTTGTGAGCTACGATGCCCTGTTCAGGTCTAACGACAGACACGTCTTCTATTGTAGCACTATTGTATTCGTTCGTTGTCGCCTACCTGGTTGATATCAAGGCCTTAGGCTGAAACCCATCCACTGCTCTATTAAATTCATCGTTTAGTCTTTGCCACTCGCTTGTAAGTAGGGGGCCTTGTCATCGTTGTTCGTATTGTTGCCGCTGGCGTTCCTCTCAATATTGCTCGTTTTGCTTCTGGCACTGCTGTCGTCATAGCAATTGACGATAGATGAGATAGACCATTGGGGCGTTCTTGGGCCCACTTGGATCGAACGCGATTCAAACTACCATAATTGATCCTGTTACCGTCCGGAAGTCTGTAAGGTCGCAGATGCTGGGCTCTGCTTCTTTTTCCTACGACCGCTTTTCCTTATCATCTCTGCCCGAACTTCCTCGTGCACAGATGCAACCCGAGCAACACCGTACCGAGGCAGCAGGTAATGAGAGTTAAATTCACGCGGGGGCAGACCGAACAGAAAAAGAAGAGATTGAATAATGCTTGTTTTGCATGATGGCATGCTTGCGTCATAGCCCGCCGAGAAAGGCTGACCCGGTCCGGAATAGTGTAATGACTCGCTGTTTCGACAGACAGCCCCGAGGATGCCAAATGCTCTTGAAGCTTGCAAGCGTGCCAGTTTGCATTTACGCCCAACGCACATCTATATTGCATGTGTTGCGATGAAGTGCCCTCCATATGCTGAATCTGGTCGTTAGAACAGTAGTTATACTCCGCGCCGCCTTGTCCGGTAGCGCATACTACGAACTCCATTAATTCGGGTCCGAACTCATCGAAAACACATTTGCCAGGTAGGGTAGTCTGTGTTTAAGTTTAGGCTAGCATAACTTCACGCTCGATGCGATCGCTTGCCTTGTATTTTCCTGGGTATGCAGATTGGCCGCATTTACGTTTCGGGCTGACACGCCCATGTGAATAGGCTGCTTAAGGAACTCTAGGCAAACATGATAGGCTTATTCTGCGAGAATCTTTTTTAGTGTCGTGTTTTTTACACGTTTATGGCTTTAAGCTGATTTAGGGATCAGTGCTAGGGGACTAGCTCTTTTGCTGCTACCTATGATCAAGTAGATCTCGTGTACAAGTTTTCCCTAAGTAAGTAAACAAGCAATTAATAATCTAAAGAGCTTTCAAGAAAAACGCCCTTTCTAGAACATATATATGTCTATATAAACGCCCGAAAAAAATAATTTCTCAAATCTGTGCACGATATCTTAGTCATCAATTTGCTGTTATTTTAAATATCTAATTAACTATATATATATATATATATATATATATATATATATATCCGAACGCTACTGGAGAGCATAGTGCACTCCTTTGCAAAATACAGACAGGGCTTTTACGAGTGCTTGTAAGCCAAATTATACACAGAGCAGATTTTAATAAAGGTTGCCTCACAGGCACATATGTACATACGGTCAAAAGTCGTTTGCCAGTTTCCTTAACCGTCTACTTGTCCTATTGGTAACCGCTAACCGTTTAATTGCAACTTTAATTTTCCTAGTTATTTTAACCAAGTGGTCTTTCCAAGAGTCTAGCCATAGTTTGTTCAGCTAACAGATTTAAAATTAACCTAAGTTAGAAATTTCGTCATATTCCCCGACTGCGTCTGCTCTTTTAGATTTCCGCCTTGCCACAATGGAAACCTTGACATGGAGGGTACAATTTCGTCGTCCTGTATGTAAGTCCTAGCTTGAACTGTCAGGCCTTCAACGGACACACACATTCCCAGAACCGGCAGCTGATTATTCCTGGACGACAAAAGGCCGACGACTTCAGAGTTCCCGTGTCAAGTGAAGGCACCTTAGGAATTAAGAACGGAGAGAGAGAGAGAGAGGGAAATAGAGAGAGAGAGAAAGGACAGACTAAAACAGAAAAACATCAACCAAAGCCGAGATAAGACGGCTTAAGAAGGCTACCGCTGAGCGACAGGTCCCGAACCGTTTCAGTGGCTTTTGTCAGCCCGTGAAACCACTCCGATCTTTCCGACCTTCGTTCGCTGACTCGTGAGCACGGCTGTCGCTCACAGGATAGAATGGTGAATGACATTTGCCATGAATAGACCTTGAAAGGTAGGTGCTCTGCTCTCTCGGTATTCGTTCGTCGTACGTTTTTGAAGTACAATTGCCTCAAAATGACTTTGCCTCGCTTCGCTAGTAATATATGCACATACATATGTGTATAGATGTTTTTCTTAATAAAAACATAATTTAAGATGTATATATATATATATTTATTTAATAACTGCATTTTCATATATATATATATATATATATATATATATATATATATATATATATATATAAATATAAACACATGATATGTTTTATATTGACATTTAATTCGATGGGGTGAGGTCGTGATTCGTGCTCGCTTCCGTAAAATCGATTGATACGAAATACTTAACTGCGTAATTTTTGTAGTGATCATTGCATAATCTGGTATGTTTTTGACGCCCTGGCAAGCACATTTTAGGTGCTTATAACTAGGCTAAGATACCTGCGGCACGACGGCGTTTAAATGAATGATTTGTGTTCCAAATATTCATGCATAGCGTACGCCTTGAGACACTCTGGCTACTCTTCTAAAAAATTCGGATCCCTTTTTGGCTCTCTCACAGCTCTGTTTGATTTGTTCACGTTATCGCTGGCCGTACGATCTTGATTAACCTGCGGCTTGGAGTCGTTGCGGCATACAGCAGCAGCGGGATCTGTGTGCAGTCGTCGCTGCGTTATCGACTGTCAGTTGCCACCCTCGGTTCAACTGCTAAACGTGGCGTTTTTACTAAATGGTTCATTATCTTTTTGTGCTAAGGCATTTGAATGCCTAACTAAACGACGCCGGTAGAGTCCAGCGGTAGTAAGCCACCTACACAGGTACAATTTTCAAAGAGACACCAATTGCGATAACCGAATCCTGTCTTGGAGTGGGCTAGAAACAACAAAGCAAAGGCGCATCGTTTAGAGTATCAAAGCAAATTCCAATGCGTGTGCTGGGACGTTAACAATAGTACACGTAATTGCATCACCATGGCATAATCAGGCAATCCTTTGTCCCCTACCGGCATGGATCGTCCCTCACCGCGAGGCGTGTCTCCATCACACCGAGGACCGGGCATGTTGAGATATCTAGGGTTTCCTCAACAGTCCTTGCGGCAGCATGGCCGCTGATCGCGCTCTCAACGGTATGGCTTATTATATACTCTTAAAAAAAAACCTATAAACATCAGAAATCAAACCGCTGACACCCCGACAACAATAAGTAACGTACTAGTTGTAGTGAATGGATTTTCAAGTATTTGGTAATATCAAGTAGCATTGTATTGAATACGCTTATCTAATTCGTGTCGGACTGAGTGAAAAATTGCAGCGCTCTGTTCCGAGCACGTTGTTTTATTGGGCTAATCCTTCGTTAGAAAACCTGTTTTACCCGCTAGAAAATATGTTCCCTCCGAGACAAATGTTCGATCCAAAGTGCTAGCATATTAAATTGTATCAAAAAATTATATATTTATATATATATATATGGCGGCTCGAGGGCTAGTGCGCTAGTTAATGTTATCATCTACCGGGGCGGTTTTGGTCCCAGTTTTTGATTTGATTTTCGTTAAGCGATGCTCGTTGAAAATAGAGGATAGGTCTGGCATACACCATAGCACTGGCAGCCAGCAGTCATGCTGTCATAAGGAGTGTTGGGAAAACCTTATATATCTCGACATGTCCGCTTGTACTGCCGTTTAAAGCAACTCTTGTATAAATTACACGTATTACCGTACACCGGCATAAGCCTTACGGAAAGAAAAAATGCACGAACTTTTAAATCCATCTAGAAAAGCTAAACAGTTGCCCCCTCGACCGACACTGCTTAAAGCTAGTCCAAAGTACGGACTTTTGCGCTTTCCCGGCCGCGATCCTGGCGTAAGGGGTGCCCCGCAGTTCTCGGTTTGGGTGTATGCCTAGGTATGTTGCCGCATCCACTTGTTTAATTTTACGCCGGACAGCGTTAGTTCTAGAGGGTCATCTTTCTTCTTTTTGAAAAGTAGAATCGACTCGCGTCTCTGAGGGGCGAGTGTTAGGCCAATCTCTTAACCACCTGTCGATATCTGTCAGGGCAATATTCGCGTATGCCTCTAGCTTAGCCTTGGCTGTCCTTGCCAGGTCATCCGCGTTTGCGAGCAATTCTAGTTGCGGCGGAAGGTGCTGGATGTTCAGGACATCATCAGTTGGCCAGATTCCAGAGAAGAGGTCCAATGATGGCAGTCATCTCCACCTTGGTGCGCCCGTTGTACTCTATTGTTCAGGTAATCGGAAGCTAACCTCACCAGATATGGTAGGTCATTCTACTGCCGGAACGTCTCCAGAACCGCTTTTTACTGAATACTGTTAAACGCATTTTTTCTCTTTGATAAGTTTGGCTTTCTTCACGACTTTGTGAATGTTCAACAGAATAGACCTGTGTTTTCGAGCTAAACTGCAGTACTGACAACAATCCGGGTTTATCGGCAAACGTCTTCAGAATATCCTCCATGACGACCTCGGCGCCTCTGGCTAAGATGCAGGCAGATCGGGCGGAAAGACTCGTTGCCTTTGGGCAGTTGTACTAGCTTGGCGGATTTTCAGCTCCCGGGAAGCTTACCCGAACCAATGAAATTTGCGATGATCCTAGCCACAAGTGACGAATACTCTCCGAAGAGGAATTTCACCGCTTCTGATAGTCCGCCCAAGCCTGGTGCCTTTTCAAGCTGGATTCTGACCTTCATCAACCCTTCTTGTGATATACGAGCCACGATTTTGCCGATTTTCTGAGCTGCCTCGGGCCTTAGATAGCAGAATTGCATCGACATGCAGTCCTACGTCACAGCATCGTCCCTCGAGTCCTCGCAAACTACTGGTAGTTACTTCAGACTTTCTCTAATGATACAGGACTTGTGCAGCTTGGTGCGCGTGTAGACAAGTCGTCCTTCGAGGTATAGCTGAAAATATTCTTTTTTAATCTCGTCGACTGCGCCTTTCGCAATCTTCATCATAATGACTGTGTCCCTCACGATCGGTGCCTCATATCGGCAACTTTCAGAGGTTTGTTTTTATATGTGCGCTTCCTGAGAAGAATCGGCGTGGCAGGAATCCGTTTGGCTTTCTCGTTTAGCAGCTCCTTTTCGTTTTGTTTATCCAATGGTATCAATGGCCTCACTTAGCAAAACCAAGGGGGCAGCTACGACGCGATCCTGTGTTACTCTGTGACAGGCGCAAAAGTGTCCCGGGAACACCAGAAAATGGGTAGGACACACCCTTAGTGGTGTCGATTTCGCAGCTTCGTGGTGATGGCACTGCACGTGCGGCCAATGCTCACCTCAGTCTGTCCTCGTACCTAACCTTCCGGGAATCGCATAAGTCACGCAAAATCACCAACAGTTAACCTTTTGTGCTTAAATGACTCCTAATCACCAAGTCCATCGGTTCCACGAATAGAAACGGACAAAGGGTTATCCTGTACTAGTATTCGACGATATCTTCTCGGACCAATCTTACACGCGACCGCAATGTTCGCGTGCTACACGAGACTCCTTTGCGAGTAAAATGCTTTACAAATAAAACTTAATTTTAGCAATGATAGCCGAAATTTCTGTAAAGCACACCTCTTTGAAACAACAACTACACAAAACGATTGGGGCAGAATGCTTAGATTAGCCCACATAATAGGAGTATATATATATATATATATATATATATATATACAGGTAGTTCAACAAGTTCTTAAAATGAAAACCAAGCATTTTCCAAATCTTGTTTTTAATTTTTTCTTATTCGGTATACTCCCGAGAAGCTCAATACACTTTTCCCACCGAGATTTCAGAGCATTTATACCTCTTGAGTATAATTCCGCGTCTTTAGACTGAAAATAGGCATTGACAGCAGCCTTAACCTCATTGCTCTTCATTGCTGGAAAAACGTTTTCCACCGAGACTATTCTTCAAATGTCCAAAGAGGAAATAATCAGAGGGGGCCAAGTCTGGAGAATAGAAAGGTTGGGCCAGTTTTGCCGATGCTTGCCGTGACTTGTGGGCAGGAGCATGGTCCTGGTGAAACAGGACAACCTTCTTCTGCAAAGCGGGCCGTTTCACACGCTGAGTTCTTGCCTCAGGCAGTCCAACAGTCTTGTATAATCTTTTCCCGTGATCGTTTAACGGCTCTCAAGGTAGTCGACCAGAAGTATTCCACGTTGGTCCCAAAAACTGTAGCCATCATCTTTCCGGACGATGCCGTTGTCCGCACCCTCTTCGGAGGTTCTTCACCAGGTGCACACCATTGGCGAGATGCTTCTTGGGTCTCGGGAGTGTAGTGATGGACCCAGCTTTCATCGACGGTGACGAATCTGCGCCAAAATCCGACGGATTTTTCAACAAATTGGCCAAATTTCGCTGTGAGGCGGAAACACGCACGTCTTTTTGGGATTGGTTGAGCAAATGCGGCACCCATTTTGCTCTAAGCATTTCATCTTCAAGTTCTCGTGCAAGATGAAATGCACGTTACCCAAACTGATCCCCAAGGCCTCCGCTATCTCCCTATTGTTCACTCGCTTATCTGCGGCAACGATTTTCCAAATTTTTTTCACGTTTTTCACACAGTTGCCGTCTTTGGGCGTCCTGAACGTAGTTCATCCTTGGTGCTCCTGCTACCTCTTTTAACCTCATTAATCCAGTTGAAAACATTTTTTCAAAATCACGCCGATACGTTTGCACGGGAAAAACGATCAAACGAATCGCAACGGCCAATTTCCATAATATTTTAACTGCTAGCAGTCGAAAAGTTGCCGTTACCAATAGCGATAAAAGCGCGCCCAAAATTCGAATTCTTAAAATCTCATTTTCAGAACCTGTTGAACTACCTGTATATATATATATATATTCTTTGTAGCCGTTGAACAACAGCCAACTAGAGCTTCATCTTGCATTCAACAAACATCACGTTCATCATGGCTCAATGATCTACCGAGTGCTCTCTTAGAGGACTTCGTAGTCAGGATCTACGTTGGTCTTCGCCTTGGAATCCCTTTAGTCGAGGAACATAAATGCAGCTGTGGCGAGAAGGTCTCACCCTAGGGCACCATGGCTTATCCTGCATCCGTAGCTTAGGGCGTAGGACGAGACACGCTGCCTTGGACACTCGTATGGAACGCTACCGTGACTAACTCTTTAGCACCTTCAATGCCCAGTCACGGGCGCTACCCAGGCTGGTTATGCTGTTGCGCAGGCAGAAGGAAATAAGAGTCGGAAGTATGGATCCAGGTAAAATTACTGAGGGAGTTATTACTAAGATATGCAAGTGTCTAAGATTGGCCACGGGGAACCTGCGCGCTGATGATTTTTTTCGGCAAAGGCTGTCATTGCATATACAACGTGGTAACGGCCACGGCGGTGCTTGTTACCTTGTCCAGGTGGTCGACACCAGGCTTGGACCCCGTTATGAATTAAATAAAATATGAACAAAAAAAACATCACGTTTATACTAACTCGAAGGTATTTGCCACTCTTACACAGGCTTATTCTAATCGAACGTTTGTTGCGTCCGCCAAACCCGATATGGCAATAAAACCTAGGCAGGTAAAATAAGGCACATATATGTGCTTTTCATCTTTAAATGCAACGTTGTTAACAAAAACACGCAGTCGTGAGCGTTCTGCTCTATCTCGTTCGATTTCTCCCTTGCAAATCAAATAGCACAAGCGAAGAACGGTTCCCATCGCCCTTACCGGCATTCACTGTGAACACTTTCTCAAAGCAATGCGCAGGGAAACACATACTTACATGGCATGGCATTGACTTAAAGCAACGTGCTTTTGTTCGAACTAGCTTATTGTCTAGTCCTTACAAACAGACCGAGGCCAAACACGTGAAATCAACCATTCATGGACACGCTTAGGTGTGCGTATATCATATAAGTTCATTAGCATTTTTTAGGATAACGCCGCATTATATCATGCATGTACATGCAGAGTTTTCTAGGAAAGTAAACTAATAGGAGGAGAGTGCCGGCATCTATGTCCAAATCATAAGATAGGATAGAATGCGACTACTACCGACGAAACGTAGAAAAGAACACAGTTTCTATATATATATATATATATATATATGATACGGAGAGTGTAGTTACTCTTCTATCGAATTTACACTGCCTGGCACCTGTCTACTTACCACGTTGAAGCCGTCTCGTCATTTGCTCACGTCGCACTTTCGCTGTCGGAGGTGCTCTCAATGAGATTCGGAGACGATAAGGGATCCCAAATGCCGATCCTCCCGTAAATATCCCCCCCCCCCCGCGACTCAAACGACAAACAGCGTGGCCAAGTTCAGCTATCATTGTCACCTGAAAATGTTTTTGAGATATGCCTCGAAATTGTAATCTACAAGTGTTTGTTTTATCTACAAGTGACTAAACAACTTCACAACCGAAATGCAAGAAAAGCATTAGTTCCAGAGGAGTTTACGTTTTTTCTTTGACTATAAATAGTATTTGATGGCTGCCAGTTGGTATCCTTAGAAAATATACCATGCTGTTGACAACATTTTACTGTGGCCGTCATGGCCAACAACGACGTGATCCGCGTATGGCGTAACCAGAGCGATCTGCACATAGTGGGCTATCATGCGGCGTACCCAGGGTTATTCAATTGAGTTAAGAAGCAGCATTAGAGATTATAAAGTTCTATGAGGAGGCGTTTTTCATCAAAAAGTACCGGGGTAGATTTCAGGGTGAACCGCTAAACCTAGAGTTAGGACAAACCCAAAGTTTAAGTATCTTCCGAACCAACCAAGATCTTTCAACCTGATAGAAATTGAAGCAAATTAAATTCCGTGTTCTCAGTCCCCGCTGGCATCCAAATTGTAGCGAAATAGAATATTTTTAGCAAACGCAATCCAAATCAAAGTGGACAGGGTATGCTTACCCGTTAACCAATTAAAGATATCATCTGTAAAACCTAATGCTCGTATGCTATAACACAGCTGAATATACGGCGCAACACTATGGCTAGGCATCACTAAAGGGACATGCATAACTTCTGACAGGGCCCTCATTTTGCACGCTAACTTTCTCTAGAATCTGGGAATCTAATCCCAGCCGATCGAGTAGAAAATATTTGCAGCACACCTTACTCCGCCACAATTAAGGTAGACACACTTCCTAATGGGCGGAATGTGTTTGAGTTTTTTCGTAGAACGTAGACTAGTATCGGAATAAGTCCATGAAATACTGTGGAATTCGATTAGGTTGCTGCCATTTGTGTAGGATCGCACACCCAACTAGAGTATTAAGCGAAGCAGCCACATTTGTAAAAAGCATAATCATAAGTGCGAGATCGTTGGCGTACGCCAGCGTCTCCGTCACATTTGGAAGACTATCGTTCTCTAGCGCCCCACTGTAAGCCCGGTTCCAAAGCACAATCCCATAATCAAGTCCTGTTCCCCGGCTGCCAGAACTTAGTCACCTAGGTGGGACGTAATCATCCGAGGAATAT
The DNA here is from genome assembly GCA_003439945.1 of Dermanyssus gallinae. NCBI lineage: Eukaryota > Metazoa > Arthropoda > Arachnida > Mesostigmata > Dermanyssidae > Dermanyssus > Dermanyssus gallinae. The sequence goes on from QVRM01002202.1 coordinate 101,732, forward strand.
AAGCGGAAATTCCCTGTTTCAGCCCTCCCACTTACTTCCTAGTTAATTGTTTTGAAGGCATTTTTGACATACAAAAGGATATGTAGTTAAAATCTCCCTGTTTTTGAAGGCCTTCGTGGCCTCCACGTTTGCGTGTTGCAGTACCTTCTTTAGGGCTCCGAGCGTAAACCGTTTTTTTTTTGCAATCCGTACTGAGCCCGTGACAGCGTTCCCTTGGTTTTGATCTCTTCGTTTAGGCGGTAGACGAGACGCTTTCTATCAACTTGCTCAAAGCGTCCTGTAGGCTGATTGGCCAGGACACGCCAGGACGCCCCCCCCTTCTGTTGACTGTTTGCTGGCTTTGTAACCAACACAAGTCAAATCGCCACCACTGCAAGTGTGCCGTGTACGAGTTTGGAAAGCTATGAACTAAAATGTGTTACATGCTGAGTTTTCACCCTGATTCACTTTGGCGAAGATTGTGGAATAGCAACACTCACAAAATAGGTGCGGCCCAGCGTAAATTTAGATTATGTGATGATGGTAGCGCTATATCGAGCACAAGCTCCACCGCAATGAGAAGTGTCCTGAATGCCGCGATGTGTTGTCGAAGGTTCTCTGTGCTGCTGTAGCACCTCACTCGACGCTTGTCGACAGGGACGCTCTGATGCTCAGAATCAACGGAACGCTCAGAGCCGTAATAATGGTTCACCTAATACGGCTCTGAGTGAACTAAACAAATATTCACCTAGCTAAATAATACCAAGATACAATAGTATATTGTTCTCATAAAATCAGGAAGTACAGGAAATGTCGGTTACGCTACTGAGATAGATATAGCAATAATTAATCTAATATAAGACTTACACTATGTATGCACTACTACTTTATGTATGCACTAAACATATTTTTACACATTTCACTCACCAAAAAAAATATGATTGTCCTGCTCGCATGTAAAGCATAAATAGTGAAACTTTCTTCCCCTGCTTTGGTAATGCTTACGGCAGTATTTAATTGTTGTTCTTCTCGGCCTGATTTTCTGGGCAGTCAGAAATCGCACACGCTACGCCGGAGCTAGATGATGCATCGAAATTCTCTGTCGAATTGAGGAAATACAAGATGGTGACAAACTACCGTTATATTTTTTGTTAATATATATATATATATATATATATACGTTTTTGATACACACACACAAATAACCGTCATTGTAATAGTCGTTGAGCGAGTTTATAAATGTTTATTAGTTTTCCAACGGAAGGTTCTAGGCAGTCGTTGCCTAAAAGGCTGAAATTGCTCACGTTGAAATGGCTACGCTATTTCCGGATCCGCCGTCGCTCCCCACAATAAACCGCTTTGCCTTCGCTCCCAGTCACATGTCCCTACCTCTATCACCGTCACGAGACAAAAGGATTACTCTAGCAGTGACTCTAAATTCCCGTCGCTGCCTCGCTATTCAGGGCAAGCGACATTTTGGCTGCAGCGCTACCGCTATGTGCCTGCCATTGTTTACATTTGTTACGTATAGTTGAGCTGAGTTTAGTTCCATTGTATTTCATGTACTGAGCCACAGCCGCTGAACGTTTGAGAGTTGACCCCGCTGCATTTACATAGATTAACTACTATTAACTAACAACAACATTCACCGTAGACTAGAACTTTGTCAATGTTTTGTCAATATGTTCAATTATTTCGGTGCTCTTTTTGACATAAATGGCCTGACCTGGATTGAACTTAGCAACGTACTGCTAATACGACCCGTTGACGACGACCACAAGCAGCGTTACGATCGACGTCGATAATGAAATACGTTCATATGTAAAATAATGAATGGAAATTTAGCTTTATCCAGCTGTCAAGCTTAGCTGTCCGAGGTCCAATTCGATCAATCCGATTCAACTGTCAGTCTTATAATTAAAAACATTTCTTAAGGAAGTTTCTTTGTTAACTCTAATGCTTTAGGGAGGTTCTTTTTAAATTTTTCGTCTCCGATGGGCTGAAACTCACTGTGAGGCATATATTTAATGCACCGAGGGCCGTACATGTTGAGATATCTAGGCTTTCCTCAACAATCAACCGGTGACTCTCAACGATATGGTCTGTCATCTACTCTTAAAGAGCATCACTCAAAGCAAATTCGATCAAAACAGGTCGCGAACCGGCGACGGCACTGCGGTAGATGACAACAATGACTAGCGTACTGTGTCTCCTAGACGAGACCGCCGCAATTGGACCAAGTCCTGGGTAAAGTATATAATCATACAATTATTCATATAATTAAATATATAATTAGCAAGTGCTAAAAGCGTATTCAATGTTGTTGATAGTTAGCTCGAAGTCAGTAAAGGCTCTTATAAATGTCGTAGTAAAATAGTACTAATTGTGGCAGTAGTAGAAGAGGAAGTAATAAAAGCACCACTCTAATAGAGCTTCTCGTCTCGTCCTGAGGCCTTTAGGTGAGAGGGTTCTTTTTTGTAAGTATTGTAAGCCGACAACATCAGCAGCATCGAGCCCCACACTACCCGTTTCGGGTGTGCGTAAAAGCATTTTCCCTCGCTCACAAACCAAAAGGAAGAAAAACATAAATAAAACATTCGCTAATGGAGGAGGAAACAACAATAGAAAAGAAGAAAACTAACAGTCGACAGTGTATATACAGACACCAAAGGATATACAGGAAGTGTACATTGGACACGTCTGCGCAGGCCCCTCTCTAGAGACGAACTCGTTGTCGTCGTCGTCATATTCGTCGTCGAGATGGATGATTTCGAGTGTGTTCATAAATCACATAAATAGCTTTGCTGTATAGACAGTATGTCCGCTCGCCTTGTACCGTGTATCACGTCGGGTATAGAACGACTACTTAAAGTTGAAATAAAGGGCCGATCTATTTGTCTGACGTTTCTTAACGTTTCGTCTACACACCCACACGCAGTCGTGTCCGTGTGCAAGTCAACATATTTAACTCTAAATATGATGTTTCTCTCGATGTCAGCTCTTTTCTTCATAAATGTGTACGTATGTTTGTACAGAGCGTGCTTGTTGTGCAAAATAAAAGTCAGCATAAGTCGAAAATTACGTCTTACAATATGAAAGAAAGGTTATATGCGATTTCTGTTGTTAAGGCTGTGGTGTTTCAGCGCTCCTCCATTCCTATCACAATCAATATCACTTCAAGATTAAACAGGCGCT